>CM064512.1:25801700-25963672 GCA_032716605.1 Paralithodes platypus
AAAAAAAGGTAGCAATTAATGTTTCATTTACTCATATTGAAATGTAATTTACATTTTTGTAGGAAAACGCGTATGTAAATCAATCTAGGGGTGCTCATAACTCTCGTGATATAATTATATGGTCTACATTTAGGTAAACAACCCTACTTCCCACATTGCACCACAAATGCGTCCGCACTATGCGCTGGGGAACCTCCAGCACGACTGTTTCTTAGATATAACATTAGCCACATACTAAAATCATAAAACACCCACTCTAAAAGCTTACTTTATAATTTCCAAGTTACACAGGAGCATAAACCCGACGAATTGTAGCCCCTGCTTCTCAAGCATACGCCTTACATAAATGACAGGCATAGGCCTGTAGTTACACTACCTAGCTTATTTGGAAGAAGGAAAGAATAGCACCGTTAAAAGACATATTCCTTTGTAAACGACATACGGAAGTTATGTAATACATTTTACCAATACAGTATATGCTTCCTAGTGACCATCAACAAATTATGCATTCATAGTTTTAAATCAGATGTCCGGCGTTGTTTGTCATATTGTGACTAATTTAATTGTATTTTCACAATTTTAGTACAAGATAGTTATATATAGGCTACTGTATACCCTGTGTTATTGAATATATATTGAAAATAGTTCGTTAACGTGAATGGTGAATTTATTACCATAGCATAATATAGTGATATAAACGAATGTTACTGTATTTAATTAGTGTGCTTTGCCGAATCATGTCCAATGATTGGTTTCCCTGATTGATATTTGAACAGCACAATTACGATAATTGATTGTTAAAGTGAATTTGTTTAGCCGATTAATGCCAGTGTGATACTCAGAAGGCTACCCTATGCATATACATTGATACATTTACCAAATATTACCATTTTCGTTTCTTTTATTAAGGGGGATGGTTGTTTTTTTCTGGGCCCCCTTCTCCCTCATGTTTAGCCTAATTAGTTTTTAGATTTTAAGGAGTTCGGCCTTAAAGTTTCTCGATTTTCACCCTTTCACCCCATTTCTTAATCAATATTAAGACCTTTTGTGCCATTTAGTTGTCGCCTTTATTCTGACGAGCGATAGCGAGCCTGTGATATATGAGGAACCGGATATTGTTATACTGAACATGTGCACATTTATCTCAAAGGGCGATTTCGTGAATATGTGTTTGTTATTGATGGAGGTCTATGGAGGAAACTAAAAATATATATAATACGTTAATATATCGACCAAAATATAAACCCTACCCTCATAAGTTACACAGTATATAATCCAGTAGCAGGTATAAGTTGTTGCTAAACAGCCATCCTCACGTCTACATGCTACTATAATTTACTCTACTACGATGATGAACTACAAACCTAAAACACTAAACAAATGTCTCCCCTTCCTTCGCTCATGTCATTAATATATCTTAAATCTAAACTAACCTTTACAATGTCATTAAGAGGGAAGGCTTTTTTTTATTAGTCAATATATATATATATATATATAATAGTTTCCCCCTTAAACCTTCATCACGCTTACGAGAAAAAATCCCCAAGATCTCCCTTCTAGATAAATTTGTACATTTTTCAATAGAAAATTGTTCCGGCCGAAGGCCGGTTCCTCCTAAAGTACTGGCTCGGTATCTCTCGGCCGGAAATATTCGAAACCTAATTGGCAGGAAAGGTCTTTATATTGACAACAAATTGGGTGAAAGGGATTAACATCGCCAAACTAGTGGGCCAAACGTCTCAAAATCTGAAAACTAATAAGACTAAATATGAGGGAGAAAGGGGGACCGCATAAATCAACCATCCCCCCATAATGTGTATAATAATTACCCGAAGTCCACAATGGCAGTATGTTGTGTTCAGTAACCATACTCTTGTAAATAAACCATCAATTATACCATTATCACTTTCAAAACGATGACGACCTTTGACATGCTATTATGGACATTGTTTGACAACAGTATGCAGACTCCGATCGGATTCACCTCTCGTTACCAAGATTCTGGCCTTCTCCAGTACCCTATACGCCACCACCAGTTTAGTGATCTTAACCACTTCTGTACCATCGACGATTTCTCAATTTTAGTCTAGCTATATTTAGACGATATTGTGCAGTTTGAGAAGGATCAATCTATAAAAAAAAGTGAAGTGAAATAGTTTGAAGCCTGTTAATTGCTGGAGGCCCCAGTTAAAGTTCATTACATCGTCTAGTAGTAGCCAGGCTATAATGAAAAGGATCATCATCGGTAATACAGGATTAACAGATTACGTTGTCACGCCTCTGCAACCTTTTTTGTCAAATACGCTCTTGTCCTCACCTTTGAATCCCATTTCACACCTAGTGAACACTTGTGCTGTCGCTTTTATCACGTTCCATCCCCTTCGCTCCAAAAGCCATCTCAGATAAAAAATATCAACGTGGTTTCTTAGACACCACAATACGTCAACACAGATCTGTCTTTCTCTTTTTCCTATGTGTATACAGGGGACAAAAGGCAAAGCTGCCTATAACAAGTGTCTCCTCCAAAGATTGAAAGAGTGAGAGAGCCAAGCACAAGGTACAATATAGGTAACTTAGGTGTATTGGAAATATGTCTGGTGTGCTTGTTAAGTGTAGTGAAATTAATAGGAGGAAAAAGTGTTTGTTACTCTCTGATACTCTCAATTACGCTTAACTCTGCTCTGATCCACTTATGTAACCAAATCACCCTACTTTCACAATCTTGCCATGACATTGTTCTCTGCTCAGTGTTTGGAATGCTCACCTTTTTTCATCGATACTTCTATGGCATGTTTAAGACTTACAAGCCAAGAACCACATTAGGCCTCTTAACCCCTTTTGTTGCAGCGACGTCTGTACAAATATATTCTAGCGATATTTAGACGATGGTGTGCACGTTAAGAAGGATCTGTGGTAGTAAAAAATGTTAAGTGAGATAGTTCCAAGCTTTTTAATTGTTGTAGTCCCCTTTGAAACTTAAATCAATCGTCTAATAATAGACAGAATAATATACGTGACCGGTACAAGGGGTAATTGTGTCTCCATGGCTCAATAACTCACCCTCTGGCCTCATGGCTCGCACCCATTGCCAATGTAAATATCAAAGGCATAAAGAACACCTCAATGGACAGTTTCAAGAAGGACTTCCTGTCTAAAAGAAAAAGGTATGATCCAATTCTTCGGACTGTTTATCTAGCTCCCCGTCTGTTGTGAGCTCTCGCTTGGCCTCAGGCGTCCAGCTGGCAGTTCAAAGCCTTTACAATACTCAGTTGGGATATATTATTTTACCCTCATTTCATTGTCACAAAGCGAAGGTGGTTGACTGGCTAGAGCTCTGTAAGGCATACCACATAGTACCAGTATTATTCCAACATCGGATTTATCTTAAGCATGCAAACACTGTGTCACATGTACTATGCGTTTGTATTCTACCTTTGTTCGAGTATTAAGTCATACCTTAGAACGGAACATAAGGTGCTATATTGTGAAAGTGTGTCCTTTTGTGTTGCACTGAATTATACTGTATTGGAGTTTATGCTATAGTTACACTCATCAAATTACGTGATGCCTTTGACATACAACTCAATTTCCATTGGTTATTTCAATACATATATATTGCACGGGTTCCTTAAAAGTAAAATAATTATTGTTTATATAAAAAACAGTACAAATATATATATATATATATATATATATATATATATATATAATATATATATATATATATATATATATATATATATATATATATATATATATATATATATATATATATATATATATATATATATATATATATATATATATATATATATAGATAGATAGATAGATAGATAGATAGATAGATAGATAGATAGATTATGGAAAGTAAGGTTTGAAAATACCTCGCATACTTTTCTTCTCCATCTTGAAATCGGTAAGTTCCAAGCAGTTCGGGCTGCCGTATGATTTTCCACTCTAAATGTTAACTCAAGAACCCTAAAAAGGCCCGGCCTCACACAGGGAAGGGAAAGTCCAATTGGATTACACAATGGCGGAAAAGAACGTAGGAAATAAACAGTAAAACAAAAACAGAAAAAGGAAGAGGCGGAAATCAAAAGAAGATTTAGAAGAAGTATTGGATGTAGTGTTAGATGTGGTCTTGGATGTGGTTGTAAAGATGAAATTAATACGAAAAACAATAAAACCATTATTATGATGATACAGGTGGTGGTGTAGATGACACTATACAGTATAAAGAGTAGAATACAATGATAATAGCAAAACTAATGAAATCAAAATAATAATCACAAAAATACTGTATATACTGTATATATATATATATATATATATATATATATATATATATATATATATATATATATATATACTATATATACAGTATATATACTATATATATATATATATATTGTATATATTATTACGAATCTGGACCTCAGTTGCTTAGAGACTGTATACAAAAATAATTACTAAAGCAAATACACCTTGTCTCTCTACCAAGCAACACCACGACGCAACAGGTAAGAGCTCTATGAACGCTTCCAGGCTCTTCTCAGGGCTTAAGGTGCACACTGCCCTGCTCCTATTCTGAATAATATGTAGAACAGAAATAATCATGTAACTTACTAGCTACGAAAACTCGAAACCAACACCGGGATTAGCAATGCTGGGTTGGATAATCAAAACAGTTAAATACATAGGCTACCAGCAGACATCAAAGAAAGAAAAGTGTAGAATAACTTCGAGCATAACAGGCTATGCGCATTGCGCACCCTCGACAATAATAAACCGTGCGCAAACCAGCCAACGGTAATCCACTCTCAACCCAAGGAGAGTTGCACATAATAATATTTTATACATATAATAATGAACTAACAATACAAGGCAGTGTCCTAATATGACTACTAACCTCGGGGTGATATTAGCGGAAGCAGGTTGCCCTGACTACACCTAATATCACACCAATATATCCTACTTATGCTCTAATGTAATTATCCTCTAATTACACGCGGGGAAACGGTTGCAAAATTATTGGTAAATCTGTTAACTCACACGAATCTAAGAATTTCTTCTTCAATCGAGTTGTCAACTTGTGGAATGGGCTTCCCCGAAACGTTATAGACTGCATCACCGTTGATTCATTTAAACTCCGCCTAGACAAATATCTCGCATCAAACCCGCGACTGACTGCGTTTGTAAATGAATAACTTTATTTTATCCCCCCCTCAGTTACTAACCCATCTGTCCCCTACTAACTTCCTAATCCTGCCACGGACATTAGTTCCAGGGCAGTAATTCCCTTTCCAATGTTCCCTTACCCACTCTAAACCACTGTTTGGACACTTGATCCTCAGTGTTTTGGAGGACAAGCAACCTAGAAGGGTCACTAGATATGTTCTTGCTTGATTTCCTTTGTACTCCTTTGTACTCCAACCTGGGCCCCCCAGTGAGATACCGCCCAAAAACAATGAACTCTAACGAGTCCACCTCTCACACTCACTTAACTATTGGGGGGGGGGTCCAGACTGAAGCTGGATTTCTACTTACTATGAAACACTCCGTTGCCTCAGTTCGAAACCCGAGATAGGGATCAAACACAATCGCTGCGGCAGAAGCGTCAAGGTTATAACCGGGTCCTAAGCACAAACACTGGGAAAAATATGTAGGGGTATGGATGTGTGTGTGTGAATTGTCTATGGGATTAACAGTGCTTATTTATAAGTACCCCGGCAAACCTCCCAGCTCTCCCTATCAAGGATCCCGAAGTAAGCCACCGGAGATACAGGACATAATTATGATAAAAATGGAAGTATAATAAATGCTGATCAGAGGAGAAGAATAGTCAAAAGAATAAATTAATGTCTAGGATTCCCTGTTAAATACGTCACGTTAATATTTGTGCAAGCAAGGACATACAAAAGGGGCAGACTGGTGGGCCACGAGAGAGAGGACACTACCTATTGGTCAGGCCGCCTACCAGAGAATGGCGAAGCCTCGCGTCAACAGCATTGCGGCAGCCGGCCTCAAAACTAAATGGTTGCAATATATCATCACACGATATGATAACACTAGGACACTTCACAAGAATAAATGTTAATAACGTATTCCTGTGTTAACATATTGGCTAAAACAGCGTGGCAGATAAAATAAAGTATATCTTGATATTGTAACACAACTAAACTTGCAATGGTCACGTAATAAAACAACAACTCCTGGTGCCAGCAAAATCGCCTCCCCCCCCCCTCCCCGCGCGAGACAGGAGCAACATTCCTTCCACCCCTACCCTCCCCTCGCTTGCAAGCCCCGACGTTGCCACTGTCAACTTCATATCCGAAACTGATAACACTCTATTGGCTCATTCTACACACAAGTTTATCGAGACAAAAATGCTTAGAGGTACGGCAAAACTAGACATGTGCAATTAGAGGTGTGTGGGGAGGTGTGGAGGGGAGGTGTGGTGGAGTGGTCATGCCACTGGATTGGTAATCCAATGGACCCGGGTTCAAATCCCGATATGTCAATGGGAAGATATTATTGGGATTGAATTTGTGCTGTACCTAGTATCAGTGCATTACCACAAAGCCCACCGAAATGCCAAAAAAATACCCTCATTGTTCCCTGATTAAATAACACTGTATGAATATTCCCATATTCAAAATATGTTACAGGGGGACAATGCCTAGTGAGTTCACTACTCAATAGGTGGTGTTCTGAGAGTGAGGGTCTGAGTCTGGAGGGTGAGACGGTGAAGCACTTGGGCGAAGCAACCGGCCGCTTCAGAGATGGAGCTGCTTTGAGCCATGGTGGATGCTTCACATGTCTCACTCCCCAGGCTGGAACAAGACCTCACGGGCTTCACCGTGTTGAGCGGTGGAATGTACAGGCTCTCAGCCTATGCCCGAGAGGGAGTAGTGGAATATAGAAAAAAAAAAAAAAAAAAAAAAAAAAAAGGGTATCGGAGTGAAACTCACAATACCAGGTCTGTCTAATAGACTTGGCACAGCTGCATACAGAAGGCATGCAGTCGCCAACTAAAGTCTGGCTACTCCTAAAAGACCCTAAAAGACCCTGGTCATTGTGACAATATATATATATATATAAGCGGATGGCTGAACGATTAAGTGAACAAAATCTCCAATGAGTGAGTTATTTGTAGGGCATACTGTACTCGAGGACAAGGAACTAAAGCTCTCTGAAATTTTGTGTTCGTTTGATTGAAGAATTTGAAGTCCTCAACGTGTTTGGCATATCACAGAAACACTTGTTCATCAGGTCCACATTTGTTTTAATAATTAAATCATATTAAATATTGATGTAATATCAATATTTAATTTGCTAAGCTAATAATAGGTCAGATGGAAAAACAAATGTTTATGTTTTGTATTTATTGCTATATAGCATTATTAAGTTTACATTTAATGCCGATTAGCATGTATATAACACACGTTTATGTTACATACGAGTGTTGTTTACTAAATAACTAATCGTATTAAATAATATTGGTGATTCTGAAAGACAGATCACTTGGTAGCAACATAGTTGAATGCATGTCATAAATAACCGACCTTACGAAATTATGACACCGTCACATTATATATCTACAACATCTATTCTATCCTACCCTTGTTCTTTCCCTTAGTATAATGGAAAACAAACTTTTGTTCTACTGCTGCCTGTCGAGAATCTTGTAAGCTCCATGTTTCTGCCCGGAATCAAGCCAAATCTGTTTTTCAATAATAACAACTGTTCTGAAATACTGGTGATCTCCTTCCTCATCTTGTATGCATCTAATTCAGTATATATAAACGTCCATTTATCGGTTTCTATGCCTCTAGCTGTGCCTTTACCCCCACATTCCGTTCTGACCATTTCATAGCTGAGGTTATGAATGGCTATCGCTCACTTCCTAAACATACCATCTCCGGTATTCCTCAGAGTTTTGTCATATAGTTTTAATATCCATTAACCCGGGAACGGTGAGGAGACTCTTAAGAGGTTTTACTGGGCGAAGGCGACAGGACTCTTAAGATCCAAGGCCTAAAAACAACTTAAAAGACCCCAGTGGCACTCAAAACAAAGGAATATGTGATTAAGTGAGATAATTCCCCTCCATACCTCCTGTCATTCCTCCACATGATTGTATCACCCCCCCTCCCCCCCTTCCCACCCCCTTCAATTATCACATATTTTTCCTCTTAGTCTCTTGTTTATCATTTTATTTACCGCGCCAATATCTCCCAATCGGTTTCAAGGTCATCTGGGACGCATGTAGAGAGCATGGCAAGAGAAAGACAGAAAGAGAAAGAGATCAGTCTGGCTTCAGGCCTCGAAGAGGGAGGGTGTATGCCTCATGCGCTTCTCACCTCATGACTGGAGGGTCGGCAATAATTTGTCTTGTTCACCCCCCAAAAACTATTCCCACTTGTTTTATTGCTGTTACATGTTAATATCTTCATATTAAATGTAAATAGGCGCATATGAAAAATTAATAACGATATTTATCGGAAAATTACGATTTTAGGCGGGAATGAACCAAAATATGCTCGGTTGGAGGGCGCTTTTAAAAAACAATGGTGCGCCATTGCCAAGTTAATGATCTTACCGGAACCTATGTAGTCCTATCCACACTTATACCGATGACTTTACCTTACATGATTTAACTACCTTTCCACAGCGACCACCCATATAGTTACTTCAAACTCACGTAATGATGCCATAGCGCACCTATCTTCTGATCTATCAACTATTTCCAATTGCGGCAGAGATAAACTTGTATTCAATGCTTCCAATAACAAATATATCCAGCTATGTACCCGTCACAATCTATCACACAAATATCCCTTAACACACGAATCAATCCTTAGTCCTCTTGTGAAGGTCTGATTACTGTGGTCGCGTTTCTGGATTATGGTTATTAAAGATATTGTTTGTCGACGACAGATTATCTTTGAATATATTTGCAAACTAAACTAAAAATTGAAGCGTGCAATTTGAAACTCATATTCATGTGCCCACTCATATAATTATACACACACACAAGTTCAAAACACACGCACATATTCCCATGTACAGTCGTCGGAATAGGTTCTTTACCACCATGTGACTTTCCTTTTGCAATAAGGCATATTGCTGGAAACAGTTTACAAATATAAATTACAAAGTAATTTACTCAACGGTTGGAAAAATATGCAAAGGAAAGTTTATTCGAAATTTGATTATGCCAGTTTAATTGGACATCTACAATTTAAGACTACAAAGGCTTCCTATGACACGATTCAAACTTCACGATAGAACTTTCCACTGAGAGGAAGTCAAAGTGCGGGGTTACGTTCTCTGCTTATCCTGTCTTTACTGGATCACTCTCTCTCTCTCTCTCTCTCTCTCTCTCTCTCTCTCTCTCTCTCTCTCATATTTTCAGCTGTAATTCTAGCAATCCCCTGTTCCCCCCTCTTTGCCTTTGTTTAGTAATAGTTACCTAGTTAAGTTAATTATGTTTCCTCTCTTTTGCTCTTCACGTTTGTCAAACTTTGTGCTCGGGTGCAGGATAACGTGTTTCAGCAACCTGTTTAGTGTAGCGTGTTTATTATAACTAGATGCAAACAAATGAAACTTAATTGAACTATAAGCAAATTAAGTATTATGAGGGATATAATTTGACATTTTTTTTTTTTCTCTATGTGATTGAGGGAGGCAAAAGGCATAACTGCCTATAGCGAGTGCCTCCCCCATAGTTGAAAGAGTGATAGGGCCAAAATCAAGGGACGTTCGAGCCAAAATGCCTGGACACACGGAGTTTGAAGCAATTTAAGTCATAGGAAGAGGGAAAGACTGATTCTGGGAGAGAGTTCCAGAGCTCAGCTGTTGAGTAGAAGAAAGTTTGAGAGTAACGTTTCACTCTTGGGTTGGAGAGTTGCACAGACTAGGGGTGGGATTGAGTTGCAAGACGGGTACCACGTGCCCTACGTATAGGAGGTGGTATGCACTGGGATAGCTCTGAGGAATACTCTGATTATTATAGTAACGATAGAATAGCGAGAGAGATGCAACATTGCGGCGGAGAGAGAGAGATTGCGGAGAGTTGGTGAGTGGACGGGAGTTAATGATACGAAAGGCCTTCCTTTCAACTTTGTCTATATTAAATGCAAACGACGTTTTAATAGAGTTGTAATCAATTTTAGATCCGCCGCTGTTATGCTATGGTTGGATGAGCTAGGTTGATGCGGTTGAGTACAAAGTAACTAAATAATCGTTAAGAAAGTAGTCATCAGAAATGTTGTTTGATCATGACCAATGTTAACCCTTCAATTCCTTGTCGTCACATTACTTCTGTGGCTTATATTCGATAATGTGTTTCAGCTTAGGAAGTACCTGTAATAATCAAAGAAGCACAGCTTGCTCAGATAAGTTATGTTTCTCGTTGTGATCTTATACCTGTGTATGCCACCCCCTCTTCGTAGAGCACATACATTTTGAGTAAATAATTTTTTTTAACCCCAAGTCACATGTATATTTTTAGCTGAACATTTCCTCTGATTAGTTGAAATCGAGTAAAACAAGGGAATGCCTCATATTTTTCGCTGATGCTCATGTCAACCGTGACAGAGTTTTATATCTTGTATATATTAACATAAAACGCCTAGATAAATGACGTTAACAACTACCAAACAATTTACTTCTAAAACTGGATATTTTTCGGCCTAGTTGTTATCAGCTTCGGGAACTACTATGGAATAGGTTGACATATGTGTGTAATGGATTACCCCTCCCAACTCTGGCTCCATCAGTAACGAATAGCACGTCCATTGTGTTTGTCATTGTATACATGTTCTTTACTTTGTACGGCTGACTCTTTGTACAACAACATAGATCCTTCTCTGGGATACAAACTACTGATCCCACACCAACGACCACTTAATTATACCTTCAATTCAATTAACACAATATGTGGGTGTATTTGTTTAAGTTGTTTGGCTAATATTAGACTATGCTTTAAATGAATGACCAGTTTATCGAATAATTATCTAATATATGTTTGGAATATAGAGATTCTTACACTTAAGTTTTTGATTATATATTTAACCCAGTCACTTAGATTATATTGTAGCTGCCACTAAAAGTTAATGCTCAGTTTAGTAGACACAGTCATTCTTATAAGTTATTGAATCCTTCAGAGCTTTCAATTTGCAAGTATGTGAATAACAGCAAATGTAAGAATGCAATATTATATAGAAACATTATAAAGTAATTGATGTTACTTAATGTAAAGCAAACTGAATCTATACATCAATTTAGATTGTTGTATATACATAACAGTATGTGAGGCCAAGGAATGTTATGCTTGTCTGTTCCTCTAGATATATTAGTGTTACATACTAAGTTAACACTGTACTTCACACAGGTAGTGCCGACAATGAATTGTATTATACACATATATATATATATATATATATATATATATATATATATATATATATATATATATATATATATATATATATATATATATATATATATATATATATAATTATATATATATATAAAAATGTTTCTAATCTCTCAGTGGGGTTCGTTTGTAACTCTCATGCTTGGTGGGTTAGAATTAAATTAAATCAATTTCGGCCCGAGTTGCGTCGGGACACTCAGAAATCCTTGTATGGTATTCTGGAATATGGATTCTACGACTAGGTATGAATTGAAATATATTCGCCTAGTGGGTTTCCCTTCTACCTAACATAAGTAGGATAGAGGGTTGAGTGTCTTTTAGACTGCCGTGGTGTAGTTGATTAAAGCGTCGGCTATCGTCCTGACGGTCAGCGGTTCGAACCCCACTGAGAGATTAGAAATATATATATATATATATATATGTAAGAGAAACAGGAGGATAAGGGCAACGACCGTGTTCATCTTGGTAGCTTTATTCAATATTTCGGTATTCAATATAACCGGTATCCAAGCCTGATGATGGACCAAGATAGTCCGAAATATTGAATAAAGCTACCAAGATGAACACGGTCGTTGCCCTTATCCTCCTGTTTCTCTTAAAAATACGGTACCCTAGCGGCCAACCCACCACTACCACTATATATATATATATATATATATATATATATATATATATATATATATATATATATATATATATATATATATTCAGTTTCCTTTACAACAATAAGATATGGTACAATACTCGGACTAGTGTCCTTCACATTCGGACTGGTGTCCTTCCTATATATATTTCCCTAAGCTGAAGTTAATCTATCTGCAACTATCATTTATTCCCACTGAACCTTATAGTTGCTTAACTATTTCAAATCTCAATCCCTCTTACGTTAATTAAATCTCTTCCTATAAGATCCTATCTATTTGGTAGCTAATGGCATGGAGCCTTCTCTATCAATAACCACTAATACTCGGTGAACACATTATCCCTTTATTTTTTTTGGTAAGTCTAGTCTATTTCTCTTTAGTTTGTTCTATAAGAACACATTAATTATTTAAGAGGAACCACTGGGTCTATCAACAGTATCTCTCTCTTTCTCTTTATCTCCTGCAGGCCTAATATGGGTCCTTGATAAAATAGATTAATCTGCTTGCTGCCACACAGGATCAATTACCACCTTAGGGCTGGCCAGTAGTGGTCCTGGAAACAGTCACTCCCATCTACTACCTGTTGCCCCTCTTGAATTGCTTGGCTACAGGTGTGTAAACCAGCAATGTGACGACAGGCGGAGGGATACTGTACACATCTACTCGTAGGTGAGAGTGAGGCCAGGCCCGAGGGAGTATTCACAGGAACTGTTGAGGTGGGCTGGAAGGCTGTAGTAGGGTAAGCCAAGTTTCCTGAAGTGCCCGGGGAAGAGAGAGAGGCTGGGCTGTGGCTAGTTGCCCCAGTGGTGCCCATTGCTTGAGTGAGGCCAGGGCTCCTCCTCTCTCCCCCCCCCCCCCCCCGCCTTTTATTTAGGCCTGCCGCCCGGCACGAGACATGCCTTGGGGCGCTGTGATTGGCTGGCTCGCACGCGCGGCTAGCTGCTGCTTGGCATGCGCGAGCTGCACATTTAACTTTGTCTCCTCGGCTTCTTCCGCTTCATAGTATGTCCCAGGAAGTCGATTGCAATTGTCTTCTAGTGGCTTACAGGAGTATAGGGCTGGCACTGAGTTA
Organism: Paralithodes platypus; assembly: GCA_032716605.1. Lineage (NCBI taxonomy): Eukaryota > Metazoa > Arthropoda > Malacostraca > Decapoda > Lithodidae > Paralithodes > Paralithodes platypus. Next base: position 25,814,860 of record CM064512.1, read on the forward strand.
TTTAACATATTGCAATCCGAAGGGACGGCCTGTGGAGAGAGCGAGAGCGAGGTTTTGGACGAGGCTGTACGAGCATATTTCGGCTCCGACAATGGAGCCTTTACGGTGGAAGTCATGCCCGGAATGTCAACGTTATCTGGCCGAAAGGCTCGGCCAAGAGGAGCACGCTGATTGGCCGGCCGTCTTTCTACTTTATATATATATATATTTAAATGTTATTTGTATTTATGCATTATTTCTTTTACAGAAAACAACTTTGTCATCGTCTTTTGTATTGTCCCCTAAATAAAGGCGAGTTTTTGTTTTCGTTATTTGCACTAATCATTCTCATTCACGCAGACTGCTAACACAGGAATGTCCAGAAAGTCATTTTTCGTCTGTTTAGATTTTTGTGTTGTGTTTTAAAACATCAAATAATGAATGTTTACCAACTGTGAAGTTATATATTTTCAGAATATATATTGAAAATACAAAATAATCAACGATTAATGTCATCATTTGATATTGTATTACACAGAAGGGTAACCGAAACTGAACAAAATAGTTTTCTTGAAATAATTATTTATCTCTGATTACATTTATGATACATAACACATGTAAGTAAATCAGTAATATTCAACGATTTCAAGGCTAAGGGTATGACAAGAAGGCATTTGACTAGAAGAGTTGAGGCAATTTGAGGTAGGGGGCAGGAAATGTGAGGAAGGGTAAGTAGTATGGGTATGTGTTGGGCTAATAAGACCTAAATAAGAAAGGATATAAATAATTGTACGATTCCTTTAGTAACAGACGGAAACCAAATCGTTATTGCAAAGGTTAAATTAAATAATTTGGCACAGGTAATGGATTAATGGGGATGCACATTAGTACAATTTCCGATAGAGATTGTGTACAACAATGGTCGATTGGTGTGAATTTAAGTCTTACTGGATAACTGTGCTCTACAAATATAAAAAACTAATCGTCAATAACCGTGCCAGATTTTCACGGGAACTTTTCAGAGGACATTATGACGATTTAAAGTTGCCTAAGAAATGCTCGTGTGAATTGTGTTTAACCCTTTCAGACTCATATGACGCAGAGGTTGCCAGATTAGCAATAAGAAATAGAGTTATCTTACTCTTATAATTACCTCTCCAAACTTAGTTTTCTGCCCAAAGCTCAAAGACAACTGCAGAGGTTGAAGTAACTAAACTAAAGGTTTCTAAATACCCCTGATGGTAACAAAGGCTTTAAAGTATCCCTAATAGGCTCAAAATAGCGTCATATGTCGGAGAGGGTTAACAGTCGGGGAGGAGGGGTGAAGAAAAGTGCTCCCAAATTTGGTTGTTTTATCTCCAGATTGGGAGATTTGAACACATCTAGGGATAATCCAGGAAACAAATGTGGACATTCTGGGGATTTCTGACAGTTTTCAGTGAAAACGTAAGGATTTTGTATGAATTTGTTTAATAATATCGGATTAATATCAGCCTTTTTATTTTTCATAAATAATGAAAAGATCTTTCAGCAGTGTTTATGACAGCATAATTTATATCAACAGTTTTCATTGGCTATTGGAAATAGCCAATTTCAACTTTCAACCAATCACAGTCCACTTGCTAAGTTTCCCAGGCTCCGTACTTGTATACAATACTTGCTTGGTCACACGGTAAGTTCATAAATGTGAACGTATTTAGCTCTATATCAGCCATGCATACAAGTGAATAATTATAGCATATAATATATGTTTTGCATAATGGTTACAGTAAGTCATGATATCCTACCTTGTAACCAATAAGAACGAAACTATAGCAAGGATAAGTTTCATTGATAATATCCTCGTGAATACATTGTCTAGTGACTATGTTTCCTCGCAAATATTGTTGATTATGAGGAAACCAATGTTAACCCTTTAGTTGGTGTATCTACTGTATATATATGAGACAAAGGGCAAAGCTGCCTATAATAAGTGACTCCCCCAAAGTTGAAAGAGTGATAGTCGGTAATATAAACGTGTGTTGGTGTATTAAAATGTGTGGTGTGCTTATTTCGTGCAGTGAAATGAATAGGAGGAGGAGATATTTGTGAGAGCTAACTGGATTATTCTCTGTTTAGGTGAGACACAAACAGAAACAGTCGGGGAAGCCAGACAAATGAAACAGGAGTTCCAGCAACTCCCTATCACATACGTATGATAATTCCCCTACGTAGTGCCTTTCTTGAATGGTGTTTACAATCTTCTTTGACGAGGTTTTAATCTTTGCACCAGCTGTATTTTTGTTCTCGGCAATTCCGTGGGTTTATCTTATTCATATCCCCACAATCAAATGGCCTAACTAATTCAAACTGTAAATTAAATGTCAGAATGCAGCACTAACTGATATCTTGAGGATGGAGAAGACTAGAACATTCTACACCAAGTGGTTTAGGTTTGATGGTGAACATGTATGGATAGTTTGGGCGCGTATCTGGGTTAACCTGTGGGTTTTCGGCGATTTCATATATCTATCTATCTATCTATTGCCTGACGACGTGATCCCACAAGGGGTGGCCACGAACGAAACGCTTCTCTCGCTTCCCATACGTTCCATAAAGCCGAACTATCTAAAGGCGATCCTTATCACACTTTCCACCACATCTACCTCCACACCACACCTCCGTCTTACTTCCTCATTTGTCTGTCTATCCCTCTATGTATCTCCTCACGCATTTTTCAAGTGATTCATATAACAACTTATAGATTACAAATAGTGACCATATACTGTGACCTTGACCTTTGACTAAAAAAGAAAAAAACATTTGGATGGTCATTGCATTGACCAACTGAAGTTGCATGGTGACAATACACTAAATAGTCTAGGAGGAGTTTAGGGAAAATGACGAACACTCTTGTTTTGACATTTGTCCTTAACCTTAGACCTTAATTTCCATATTTGTATGAAAGTTGATAATAATATAATTATATGATATTTAAGTAATGAACAACTAACACAGCCAGTTTTCCAAAATTTGAGTAATCTTTATTATTAAATAATTTAACTGGACCTTTGACCTTGATCTTCAACCATATAAATTATTATCAAGAATTGGGTTAGTTTAACACCAATGTTGCTATTAACTAGTATTATAAGAAATACTAGTACAAATCTTATGTTGACCTTTGACCATGACCGTTGAACTTACCCATACAAATATTTGTCTGAAATTTGGTCAATGAGATATCAAAGTTACCAATAACTTGTATAGTGAAAATTAAGACATTTGAGTATAAACTAAAAAATATGAAATATTGATATTTTTAACCTCGGTCTTTGATCATAACCTTTCCATTAAATTGAACCATATTTTTTGACTGACCATCGCAATGTCCAAATGGATATACCTGGGAAATTTGGTGAAACTCCATCAAACGGTCTAGGAGGAGTTTCCGGACGGACGACGGACAATGAGTACAAAGGAGTACAAAGGAAATCAAGCAACAACAGATCTAGTGACCCTTCTAGGTTGCTTGTCCTCCAAAACACTGAGGATCAAGTGTCCAAACAGTGGTTTAGAGTGGGTAAGGGAACATTGGAAAGGGAATTACTGCCCTGGAACTAATGTCCGTGGCAGGATTAGGAAGTTAGTAGGGGACAGATGGGTTAGTAACTGAGGGGGGGATAAAATAAAGTTATTCATTTACAAACGCAGTCAGTCGCGGGTTTGAAGCGAGATATTTGTCTAGGCGGAGTTTAAATGAATCAACGGTGATGCAGTCTATAACGTTTCGGGGAAGCCCATTCCACAAGTTGACAACTCGATTGAAGAAGAAATTCTTAGATTCGTGTGAGTTAAAAGATTTACCAATAATTTTGCAACCGTTTCCCCGTGTGTAATTAGATTGGTCGATAGTGAAGTACTTACTACAGTTCATATTGTCGATGCCTTTGATGATTTTGAACACTTGAATTAAGTCACCTCTTAATCTGCGCTGGGTTAAAGGAAATAGATTTAATTCTCTAAGACGCTCTTCGTATGGTTTGTTCTTTAGGCTAGGTATCATTTTGGTAACTCTACGTTGAACTCGTTCTAGCTTGTTTATATCTTTTTGGTAATAAGGGCACCAGGATTGAACGCAGTATTCCAGAAGAGGGCGGACTAAGGAATTGTAAAGGGTTAGGATAACTTCTTTGGATTTATGCTCAAATGACCTGCCTATAAAGCCAATTATTTTGTTTGCCTTCTTAACCCTTCTTTAGCGGCCTATGCGGTTTATTTATGTGTACCGCCCAGCGGGGTGTTTTTAGCCAAAATAGGGCTGTTTACGTGATCATTTTCATGCCTAAATAAGACCCAGAACGTAAAACAAGTACCTATCCCTGAAAGGGCATAAACAGAGCTTTCGAATGACACCATAACGATCCTTGTATGATGGATAGTTTTCTTGCAATAACCGTGCAACGCGAGTGCAAAAAGCAGGTAATTCGGTACTTTCGGTACATAATTGAGTATGTAGCGAGTGAGAGAGGGAGGAGGGAGCTGAGATTTGTGTCAGTAGGTTCGCCGCGGTGGTCTGGAGCAGTCATACGCTCGCTAGTCTCCTGCCACCACTTGTCTCTCTCTCTCAGCCACATTACGTGCTGAAATTGCCACTCGACCTATGTCGAGCGCCGCCACATAGTCCAGCTTTATTTAACTCGACTTAAGTGGTGAGCCGCTTTTTAAAGGTTAACAACTTCTGAACATTGTTGACTCGGTTTTAGGTTACTCGATATTGTTACTCCCAGATCGGTTTCTCTGTTTACATTCTTAAGCTGAGTGCCATTCATCGAATAGTTTGCTTTCTCATTTAGGTATCCGATATGTAGTACTTTACATTTATCCGCATTGAAACTCATTTGCCAAATTTGGGCCCAACATGACAATTTATCTAGATTGTGTTGCATATCGTAAACTTGTTCTTTTGAGAGTACGCTATTTGCAATTTTTGTAATTGCATTTGCAATGACGATAGACAAGCTGACTGGTGGTGCACAGTCAGTATATGGGTGGGATCTGTGTGTGCGATATCACTCTGCTTGGCAGAGTTGACAAGGTTAGTAAACCACGAACTGAAAGACGGAACTACACACTGCCTGATATAAGGTATTAGAACATTATGAGGAAGAAATACAGGGACATTTTATAGTAGAAGAGTGAGACAGCAAAGTAAAAGTCTCGCTCCCCATCTTCCGTCCCTCCGGCTAAAAAGGCGTCCCGGAAAAAAGGATGAAGTGTAACATTATGCGTCAGGTAATGCCCACAAGAATATATATATATTGTATATAAAATCAAGTTATAGGTGTTCATATAATTATATTAATGTAAATTCGTCCATGAATATTTGTTAAATACCATGCAAGTAATAGTATATGCAACCAAAACTCACAGAACATAAACATGTTATTGATATTATGGCTTATCTGTTATTTTCTTTATAATGTCATTTACAATGCCAATCAAATATAGTCCACTTTAACTTTTCCCCTCATCCTCTAACGCACAAATATTCCCAGGGATAATACTTTTCGTAATAATTTGGTATAAAAATCAAAATTGATTTGGCACACAGCAAATTGTAAATGGAGAATAACAACGTTCTCTGGGTTTATCGTGGAGTTCCAGGATAACTCAATCACCGGCCAATTAAACACCACCAAATAACTTAGTATAATGCAATATACAGTAAAATAATATACCTTAACACATCGTAGCCCACACAAACCGACCCTAATACAACCTAAACCAAGCGCCCAGCTATAGTCGAGTGAAATAAATGTGGCCTATGTGGCGGGGCCCGGCTATAGTCGCATGCAATTTTGAGCACGTAATGTGCTCTGAGAGAGAGCGGAGTGGTGGAAGGAGCGTAGGTTACCTCATGACCGCTCGCCACGGTGGCCGTGGAGCTACTGAGATGTACTCTGCCCTACTCCACCCTCCCTCACTCGTTTCACACGAAATAATGTAAGGAAATGACCGTATTTTACCAATTTTGCCCTTCGGTTGCACGATCGTCGCAAGACAACCAGTGATCGTAGAAGGATGGTTCTGGTGTCATTGGAAAGGTCATTTAACGCCTTTTCAGGGATACATACTTGTATTACGCTTTGGCGTTTATGCATGAAAAAGAGCACGGAAACAACCCCATTTATGGTAAAAAAAAAACGCTGGGCAGCACGGTCAAATATACCGCCTAGGCCGCTCGTTGAGTGTTAAGAGGGAGGGGGGCATTTATTGGCTCATTTATATATACTGTATTTGTATTATTACTGTAGTTTCATCCATAGACCTCCATCAAGCTTTAAAAAAAAACCTCCCCAAGACCCTCCTTCAAGATAAATTTGTACAAATTTCAGGCTCGCTACCGCTCAACAGGAAAAAAACGACACCTAAATGACACGAAAAGTGTTAATATTGACAAAAAAATGGAGCGAAAGGTCTTAAGATCGGCAAACTAATTGGCCGAACGGCTAAGAATCGAAAAACTATTTGGGCTAAACATGAGGGAAAAGGGGGCCAGAAATACGACCCATATCCCCTTATAGACAAGGGGAGCAAATCAGATTGTTTTAAGACTGTAGTAACACTTAGTGAGGAAGTAGCCTATGTACTGGAAAACTTGTAGTAAATATAATTATGGAGAATCGAAATAATTAAAATAGTGTTGCCGTCTGCTGCTTCCCCTAGATAAAAGATCTGATATTCTATTGGAAATATAATTTGTGTAGCAAATTGGTCCACGTGCATCAAGTGTTATAATTTATAAATGTGGACCACTTGTGTTGCAGTTTATAACTGTTGTATATTGGCCACTTAAGGGGAGATGGGTTGTTTTTCTGGTTCCACTTTTTTCCTCATGCTTAGCCCCGTTTGTCTTCTGATTATAAGATGTTCGGCCCATTAGTTTGGCAATTTTAAGACTTTTCGCACCATTATTTTGTCAATATTAAGACTTTCCGTGTAGGTGTCATTTAGGTGTCATTTTTTCTGGCGAGCGATAGCGAGCCAGTAATTTAAGGGAAACCGTTTTTTCTATTGAAAAATTTACAAATTCATCTTGAAGGAGGGTCTTGGGTGGGTGTTTTGTAAGTTTGATGGAAGTATATGGAGGAAACTAACAAAATAATAAATAGATACATAAATGAACAAATAAATATGCCCATCTCCCCTTAATGATTTTATTGAGTGCATTTTGTACTGTACTGTACATGTTTTGATAGAAAAATGTTGCGGCCGAAGGCCGGTTCCTCTTAAAATACAGGCTCGCTATCGCTCGCTAGGAAAAAAAATCGACACCTAAATTACAGTCTTAATATTGACAAAAAAATGGGGCGAAAGGTCTTAGAATCGCCAAACTAACTGGCCGAACGTCTTAAATTCTGAACAAAAATGGGGCTAAACATGAGGAAGAAGGGGGATTAGAAAAACGACCCATATCCCCTTAACGATCCAAAGTGTACACAGCATAATGATACCTGGAGTGCGTTTGCTAATTGTCATAAGTACTGTATGGCGGTGCTAATAAACCATGTCATTACGTTTGCCTCGCTGTGTGCTATATTAATGTCTGTCATATGTTGAATAGGATGGATAAGGTAAGGAACACGGGTATACAGTATATCTCACTGGAAACGAATAAAGCAAGTTTTAGATAGTGCTGATACCAATTATTGATCAAAATATTCTTGGTGCCAAGACCACTTATTAGGCCGACTGTACATGACGTAAGATGTAGCAGAATTATTTAGCAGGTCAAAGATAATACCATTGTGTTCTGTGCAAATAATATAAGACCTGTAAATACTGTGTAACTCTGCTATATCATATTAATAGTTACAAATAGCATGCTCTTTATTACGCGGGGGTATTTTCTCTTTCAAGATTCGATTACACATTTCATTTCTGTTTTCTGGCTATTATTTAAACGATTTTATTTTGCTTATTAAGGGTATATGAATGTCAAAGGGTCAATTGAGGTATCATTTACCCTTAGTATTCACACAAATCTTTCCTAAACTGCATTAAATCGTCTAATGATAGCCAGAATGAACTGTCAAAATGCGTCATAAACTTCAAAGGGTTAAACTGATATAATAATACAATCCGTAACAAAAGAAACATTGTGGTGTATATTCCCTGGTGGCTAATTATTGTATTAACAAGATTAGTGAATTCGGAATGCATTTATTATGTCCATAATAAATACTGTCATGTTCTCAACACTTCAAGATAAGCCAAAAATATTATGTTTATAAAATAAATACGCTATTGAATTTTTGGGAGTACTTTGTCAATTGTACAGTATATTCCGGCGTAGTGAATTTCCCACGCATTATTGCTGCTGTGTAATCTTAACCCTTGTCTATCGGGGCCGGACTTAAGTCGGTCTAGAGAAGAAAGGACTATGTGGCGGGGCCCGCCTTAAGTCGGTAGCAATTTTGAGCACATAATTGGCTCTGAGAGAGAGACGAGCGGTGGGAGGAGCGTAGGTTCACTCTGACCGTTCGGCACGGTCCCCGCGCCGCGACAAACCTCCCCTCCTCACTCATTCCCACCCATTACCTCGCCACACAGGGAATTATGTAAGGAAATTACCTTATTTTAGCGATTTTTCCTTCGTGTTGCACGATCGTTGCAAGAGAACCAGTGGTCGTAGAAGGATGGTTCTGGTGTCATTGGAAAGCTCAATTAACGCCCTCTCAGGGATACATAATTGTATTACGCTCTGGCTCTTGTTTATGCATGAAAAAGAGCACGGAAATAAGGTCGTTTAGGGTAAAACCACCCGCTGGGCGGGTAGTAGAAGTTACTGATGGGCCCGCTCGTAAGGCGTTAAATCAGGTATTTTCATAGTGTAGCTAATTTATGTACAATATGATGTATTCTGATTCCTCATAAAATATAGAGTACATTGTGTTTGTCGCCATATCTACATCATTTACTCTCAACTAATATAGCAGAATAGGTTACTCCGGAGATTGTTAAAAATACCTCAAATTATAATGCTGGAAAATGTTCATTGGACTTGTTTCGTATTATCACGATCAGTATTATGTATACATATGTATTATATTTTATTATATTCATTATTTATTATATTTGTATATACCGCAATACTATCCAATTCGAATATTTATCACATAAAGAGAGTTGATATTTGTGTGTGGAAAATGTTTATATTTATTTTATGCAATTTAACAAAACCTTCAACAAAATACAGTATACGTAAGATATATCACATGTTATAGCATATTATATATACAGTAATACAAATATCAGTAGCATTGTTAATAAGAAATTCACTATTAAAAGTTCCAACGAAAATGCATTGAATTTGTGCTTTGATTATATATTAAAATATTAAGTCAAACATAATTAATGATTCACTACATAATTGTGTTAATACAATAATACGTGGGTGAATATATATATATACAGAAGTGCTTTTCCTACTAAGCTAGAAATATTATTTGCACACTAAAATCCATATCACCCCAAGCAAATTGACATTGAAGGCAGTGAGCTGCTTCGCTTCCAGTGCATCATAAAATGGAAAACTTTTCAAAGCCCTGTTTATAAAATGTTTATACATTTTCTCCATCTCTCTCTCTCTCTCTCTCTTACTCTCTTTATATATCTCTCTCTCTCTCTCTCTCTCTCTCTCTCTCTCTCTCTCTCTCTCAGCACCTGGGTCCAGTGAACCACTTTGGTATGGTGTTGTGGCCCCTCTGTTGGTATGTATAATTATGCAAAACTGTGTCGTCACTATTGGTAGCGCCAGCGAACTTGACAATATTCTTGACTCAATAACTTCTTAGAACTCAAAATGAATGAAAGCAATCGGGCTGACGTTTCTATTATTTGGGAAGAGTCCACCAGGAAATATGTGTGGATATTCACAGCCAGTTTGTTCTAGGCCCGTTTGAGTTACAAAGTGGTCAGGGATCAAGATTATTGTCAAGTTCGTTGGCGCTACCTATAGTGAGAATTACCCATAGCCATTTTCAATATCCGCTGTGTTGTGCATATCTTCTGTTAAGTATTCCAATGTGTTACGTCTTGCATGTTTAAGCCTATCTTTTCTGTCGTTTATTGTGACTATTGTAGACGATTTTCTACTTAATAATACATATTCAAGTTAGAGGTACTGTATAATTAGCACGTTTACAATTATGGTCATTGCGCCGCTCAAGGTATATGAAACATGGCTTCATGTGAAGTACACAGTCTTACTGAGTCGTTTCATAATCTTATATTTTTGCTACACGAAACCATCCAATATCAATTGATAGAAACAATATTTCAAATACATTGATGGACCTTAGGAAAATCTTTATGGTTAGTACAAACATATCGGATACATAATGTCGAACACGTTGCTTCTGTGAGCATGCCTACTGGAATAGTATGCCTCTGCCCTTCCTAGAGATCCATCCTTTTCTTAATAATTCCGTTCAGACTAACAATTAATGGGGGCATACACAGTGACAGAACGTGGCCGCACTCACCCTCTGACGTCACCCAAGGGGATCCTCCCGGGAGAGCCTCCACGCATCTGCCTGGTCCATACTAAGTATGCCATCGCATGATTTACCAATTTCCTGCAGCCATGTGTTCCGTGGTCTTCCCCTGGGCCTCCTCCACTCAGGGTTGTTTTCTGCAAAGACCACCTGGTGAGCGTGAACAACCTCGAGGAGGCGAACCACAGGCTCATATAGCCGAAGTTGGCGTTCACGGATTATGAAACTAATATGTCTTGAGTCAGTTTCACGGAGTAGTCGATGGTTTGATACGCGATCGTACCAGCGATAACCCATGATCCTGCGGAGACAATTTGTACCAAAAGCATTGATACGTTTCTTCAGAACACTGTTGAGTGTCAGTGTTTCACAGCCGTACAGTAAGACAGGGAGCACCAGTGTCTTGAAGATCCGCAACTTCGTCCTTCTGCATAGGTATCGACAATGCCATAAACTATTGTCGAGTGAATCCATAGCACCCCATGCTAAGCCGAGGCAACGATTTACATCGTAGGCCGACTCACGACTGCTGTGCATCACGCTGCCAAGATAGGTAAACTTATCCAAGATCTCCATGTCCTCACCACATACATGAACAGACTGAATGGCATCATCCAACAAGTCGCCAAATGCTTGACCTTTGGTCTTAACCAAAGAGACCTTTAGACCCAGCGGCTCCGACTCCTCATGGAGTGTCTCCAGGGCCAATTATTATGTTCCTTCCAACAACCTACTCTACTCCTAAAATCGATTAATGAAATTTACAAACACATGTGGCAGTCCGTGGATTCGAACCCAGGACGCTCACACCGAAAATCAACACCTTATGCATCGCACCACGAAGACAGTTCTGGAACATCCAACATCTCCGCTAGGATCGCTGAGTCATCTGAAAAGTCAAGATCTGTGATTTTGAAATTGCCTATGTCAGTTCCCAGTAACCAGTCCATACAAGTGTTGAAAAATGTAGGTGTCAGAGCACACCCATGTTTTACACCTGAATTCAGAGGGAAGGAGGAAGTTCCACCACACTTGACAGCAAGCTCTGTTCCTGTATAGAGTTCAGACACCAGGTCAATGATTGCTGTGGGGATCCCACATAACCGTAGCAGCTCCCATAGTGTCTCTCGATTCACCGAGTCAAACGCCTTCTTGAGATCGACATAGACTGCGAGCAGTCCCTGTCGCAACTGAAGTCTGCGCTCCACAAGTACCCGGAGTGCCAGAATCCGGTCAATTGTTGACTTCTTGGGTGTGATACTGATACTCGTGGGCCTTCTTCTCAAAATGTAAGAACCACTCCGTGACCTTAAGTTCATCGAAGGCCGGCACGAGTTTCAGCCGTCAAGACAACAGCACCTCTTCTGCTTCCACCTCTATCTTCCTCAACTCAATTCTCTCTTGCATCTCTCTATCTCTCTGTCTGTCTTCTATCTCCAATCTCTTTAGCTGAAGCTCAACCTCTACTCCTTCTCGACCCTATCGGGGTTATAGGAGGTAACTGGGCGAAAGGTCGAACATTGTGCTGAGCACCCACCGTTTGAGTGGCAGTGAAATGCTGGGGTGTGGCCCACGACACATGGAGGGAAGAAGGAGGATACTGGGGATTGCTAGCATAACTCGAAACAAATGTACTGGCCATAGGGGCATAAACATAGCCCTGTGAAAATGAAGGGGCCATACTGATAGGGTTAAAAGCTGACGGTGGAGGCATGGTGCCAGGCACCGTGGTAATAGTGGGAGACCACTGTGCCTCCATCCATACACCTCCAACACACATCTTAATTCATCACAACTCCTACTAGCAACCTCTTCTTGACTAGGTTGGGTTCTAATAAACTGACAAACATCCTCCTTCCCCATCATATGAACAGGAATATAATCAGCAAACGACATCTTAGCAATAGTTGTGGACACAAGTAAATAAATGAGAGTACTAAGTCCGTAGACTTTCAACTGCAAGCAGATTACTAAACAATCTAGCAAAAAGGTCAATCTAAATATAATTAACTTCACACCACCAAGAACTCTATAGTGTGATAGTATAGAGTCTATACTATCACACTATCCTGGTGTGAGATCGCCATTGTTACGAGGAGAGGCTCGGGGAAAGCAGATGCTCCAACAGCCTAGCCCACAGCACTGTCCAAAGAGAAATGCCGTAGCAAAAAGACAACAATGCTGTAGTCATGCACCTAACACTGCCCACCGTACTACACTAACCCTGCAACAGACACGTTCTAAATATCTGGCTCAAACACTAAGACACGCAGGTTCTCGAGGAAAAGGGGTTTATCTTCCTCTTTGCTCTATTAAAGCAGTAATAAAGGAGAAACAAAAATATCTACTGTCTCAAAGTTGGGGCATATCCGACTCAGGCTGATAGTGCTATTAGTATGTCAAAAGCACTTCTAAGATTATTCTAAGCTGTGCAAAAGTGCCAAACCATAATACTGCTAGACTCCCAGAACAATTCATATCATGTCCAGTCGCTCAGGAACCGAGAATAATACGAAACAAAAACCAAATGCAGTAGCCTAACACATAAGACACAAGGAATGGTATCTCAGTAGGTTGATGCTGGCTGTCAAAACGCTGGTCCAAACAAGCCATTCATTAAACCACTGTAGATACCAACCTCAATAATACGCAATATAAACATACAATAATAATTCACAATGCAGTAGAATAAAGGAAAAGAAATGGAAGAAGGGTGTGAAGATAACATACAAGAATGTCAGTAAATGCAATGCTCCTAACTAACGAAATGCAGAAAACTCTAAATGCTGGCTAATAGGGTTAATGTAAAAATATTTATGTTTAAAGTGACTCCAGACTTGCCATGCTACTATACAATAGGGAACAAAAGAATATTGCATATGCGGTTATTAAGGGATCTAGATAGCAAGCCTACCACACACTGAACAGTGCGTGTGGTCGATACAATGTCTGTCTCTGGAGTGAGCTAGTACTGACGCAGCCACGAGATTCCCAAGGCCCACACCGGGAAGGGAAGGGGGAGCGCCAGGCGCCGCCAGACTACACAAGCAAACTAAATACCTGCACTCTCACTAATAACACAAGAGTAATCAAACAAACATAAGACATCATTGGGTAACTTATGATAAACTGAAATAATCCCACGAGGGCTAAATAAACTAAAGTAGGCACTTTGGGGTAGTAGGTAGTGGGGAGATTGTATGCACCAATCGATCAGGGCTAGACCCAGGTGAGGTTATAGACATGTGATAAAGAGTCGCTGGAACTCCTGTTTCATTTGCTTGGCCTCTCTTACTGATTTTTTTTGTGGCTCATTTACACTGACAGCAATCCAGCTACCTCTCACAAACACCTCCTCCTCCTATCCACTCCTATCCACTCCTCTCCCCGACCTGTACGTAGAGTCCCGCCACCACAGGTTTCCGGATTTACACCAGTGAGGAATGGTGCACGGCCAACGCAGAAAAGGTCTCATCTACCAGTCACAATGTCCAACAGATTTGAGATATTGGTAGAGATGGAAGACGAACCAGAAGAGACCAGGCTCGTGGGGGATTCCATCCAACGAGGACAGGTCGAAGAGTTCTGCGACAGAGTCCCAAATCAACGAAAAAGATTTTGCATCCCAGGAGCTGGACTGGACGACATTGTGGAAGCCTTCGAAGATACCACAAAGGATGCAAATGAAAATACCCTTTTTGTCATCCATGCTGGTTCAAATGACGTCATGCGCACCAGATCCGAAGAGTTGATGGAGAAATATCGCAAGATGATCCAGCACTACAAAAACAAGTCAAGGAATATCATCATCTCAGGCATTCTCCCCAGGATCGACGCACCTGACAAATTCTACGACAAGGCTTTCAGCACAAATAGCCGACTAAAACATTTGTGTCTGAGGGAAGAAGTTGAATTCATCAACCTCTGGGACAACTTCTACAACCAGCCTACTCTGTTCCGCAAGGATGGCACTCATCTAAACCCTGTGGGTTCAGCACGCATGGGTCGTCTCCTACACGAAGCAGTCCGCAGCCATGGATCAAAAAACGCCATCCGAGAAGAAGCAGCAGTGACATAAATCATCCAACGCCAAGAAAAAACAGAGGCAACCGAGGACCACCAGCGATAAGGACCAAAGACAGCGAGGACCGAGGACAGCCATGAACATAAATGTAGATCCGACAAGAACCAAAAATATTATTAAAGAGCGTTCCGTGAGTTCTAAAATAACAAATTTAAAGGTTTTCTATGCAAACGCTCGTAGCATACGCAATAAATTTTCAGATTTAGAGGAGCTAGTGTTTACAGAAAATTATGATGTGATTGGCATAACAGAATCTTGGCTCAATACAGAAGATAGAGACTTTTTAGCAGAGTATTCACTTCCCGGTTATGTAATGTTTGAGAAAAGCCGAATAAATCGAAATGGAGGTGGCGTTTTACTTTATATCAAAGAAAGTCTTAACCCTACCCTCTTGTCAAAACCTCAAATTGTGAACGTCGACGCATCTTTTGTGCTAATAAAGAATAATAAAGGTACCAAAATAATACTTGCATTAATATACAGACCTCCAGCTCAATCAGTGCAAACTGACCGAGAAATTTACGAACAAATTGCAGATGTAAGTAACTCACAAGATACCGTAATTTTTGGTGACTTTAATTTACCTGTGACCAAGTGGGGCGATACTCTTACTTCACACTCCGGACATGACTTGTATACGAACTTGCAAGAGAGTTCGCTTTATCAATTTGTTGGAACGCCGACCCGTGGTAATAACGTTCTTGACATTGTACTTGCAACAAAAGAAGAATTAATAGAGAATTTGAATGTTGGTGATGAATTCAGTAACAGCGACCATCGTACGATAACTTTCACTTTAAAGTTTACTAGTAACGAACCAAATAGTAGCATCGAAAAAGTCCCTAATTTCAAGAAAGCAAACTTCCATAAACTTAGAGCTATGTTTAAAGAAACTGACTGGAGCTTTTTAATTCACAATAACGACATAAATACATCTTGGAAGTTATTCGAAGCCACTTACCTAAAAGCAGTGCAAGACTGCATACCATCATAAACTCGGCGTCCAGGCCATAATAATAAGCCCAAATGGTGGAATAAAGATATTTCAAACTGCCTGCTTGCTAAAAAATTTGCTAATGATAGATTAAAATCCTCACAAAATGACGAAGAACGGCTGAAATTTGTAGAGCTACGACGCAAAGCCAAAAAGTTAATTAAGCAAAGTAAAAAGACCTTAGAGTTACATATTGCGAATCAAAGTAAAACAAACCCGAAAGAATTCTATAGTTATATCAGAAAGAAAAAAGTTGTTACTTCAACTGTTGGACCGTTAGTCGATGAAAATGGAGAATACACCAAAGACGAAGAACAAATGAGTAATGCCCTCAATACCTTCTTTGCATCAGTTTTTACAACAGAAGACCTCAGTGATATCCCTACACCATCGCCGATTCAGATTGATAATTTAGATGTTCTAAGCAATATCACCGTTACAGAGAGAGAAGTATTGAATTGTTTAGATAAACTCAAGGTAAATAAAACGCCTGGACCTGATACAATCTCGCCTAGAGTTCTAAAGGAAGCTAAGGATGAGCTCTCTAAACCACTGACATTACTATTCAATAAATCCTTGCAGTCTGGAACTATGCCCGATCAGTGGAAGCTAGCCAACGTAACACCGATATTCAAAAAAGGCAGCAAATCCCTACCCAGTAACTATCGTCCAATTAGCTTAACCTCAGTTGTATGTAAAATGCTAGAAACGGTCATACGAGACAGACTCGTAAATCATTTAGAGGAAAATAACATACTTAAAGATACTCAACACGGCTTTCGTAAAAAACGTTCCTGTTTAACAAACCTCTTAGACTTCTTCCACGATATCCTCAACCTCTACGATGAGAGTAAAGCTGTAGATATTATATACCTTGATTTTCAAAAGGCCTTTGACAAAGTTCCCCACAAACGTTTACTGCTAAAACTAAAAGCGCATGGAATACAAGACGGTGTGTTGAAATGGATAGAAAATTGGCTCAGCGACAGAAAGCAAAGAGTAGTCATAAACGGTAAGGCATCAAAATGGACCAATGTAAGTAGCGGGGTACCCCAGGGATCGGTACTAGGACCAATTCTCTTTCTAATTTACATCAACGACATAGATGAGGGTCTCACCTGTACAATCTCAAAATTTGCTGACGATACAAAAATTGCAAATAGCGTACTCTCAAAAGAACAAGTTGACGATATGCAACACAATCTAGATAAATTGTCATGTTGGGCCTAAATTTGGCAAATGAGTTTCAATGCGGATAAATGTAAAGTACTACATATCGGATACCTAAATGAGAAAGCAAACTATTCGATGAATGGCACTCAGCTTAAGAATGTAAACAGAGAAACCGATCTGGGAGTAACAATATCGAGTAACCTAAAACCGAGTCAACAATGTTCAGAAGTTGTTAAGAAGGCAAACAAAATAATTGGCTTTATAGGCAGGTCATTTGAGCATAAATCCAAAGAAGTTATCCTAACCCTTTACAATTCATTAGTCCGCCCTCTTCTGGAATACTGCGTTCAATCCTGGTGCCCTTATTACCAAAAAGATATAAACAAGCTAGAACGAGTTCAACGTAGAGTTACCAAAATGATACCTAGCCTAAAGAACAAACCATACGAAGAGCGTCTTAGAGAATTAAATCTATTTCCTTTAACCCAGCGCAGATTAAGAGGTGACTTAATTCAAGTGTTCAAAATCATCAAAGGCATCGACAATATGAACTGTAGTAAGTACTTCACTATCGACCAATCTAATTACACGCGGGGAAACGGTTGCAAAATTATTGGTAAATCTTTTAACTCACACGAATCTAAGAATTTCTTCTTCAATCGAGTTGTCAACTTGTGGAATGGGCTTCCCCGAAACGTTATAGACTGCATCACCGTTGATTCATTTAAACTCCGCCTAGACAAATATCTCGCATCAAACCCGCGACTGACTGCGTTTGTAAATGAATAACTTTATTTTATCCCCCCCTCAGTTACTAACCCATCTGTCCCCTACTAACTTCCTAATCCTGCCACGGACATTAGTTCCAGGGCAGTATTTCCCTTTCCAATGTTCCCTTACCCACTCTAAACCACTGTTTGGACACTTGATCCTCAGTGTTTTGGAGGACAAGCAACCTAGAAGGGTCACTAGATCTGTTGTTGCTTGATTTCCTTTGTACTCCTTTGTACTACACTAAACATGCACACCACACTTCATTCCTCCACACCAAAATTGATCCTAAAATTATGAATCTTAGCCCAGCCTCGCAGTCCCCAGGGGGGGGGGGGGGCATAAATGCCCCCTAACCCTACCGACCTTCCCCTCACGACCCCACAAAATTACCTGGACCTCTGCCTGTTACTCTTTCTATTAACTTTTGCAACATTCGCAGACTTTCCTCTAATTTTCCCTCTGTTGAACACCATCTCTCCTCCTCCAAACCTGATTTTCTTTTCCTTACCGAAACTCAGCAGCCACCAACTGCCAGCAGCCCCTTCTCTGTATCCTCCTACTTTCTCTATCTTAGTTTCAAAGCCAAAGGCGGATGTTGTGCATATGTGCACAACAAACTCACTTGCTCTCGTGTTCCCGATTTCGACTCCTCTGAATTCTCAACTTTATGGCTCAAACTGTCCTTTCATTCTCTTACTAAATACTTCTGTGCTGTCTATCTTTCCCCTAACTCTACCAACTTTTTCAAATTCTTTGACTATCTAAACTCTATAGTGGAACACATTCTATCCATTTCTCCTTTCTCAGAAATCTCCATCTTAGGAGATTTCAACGTTCACCGCCGCCAATGGCTCTCCTCTCACACTTCTATCAACTGCTGTCCTTACCTCCACTTTCATCCTTTTTTTTTTAATTTCCTAACATCATCATCCATTTTCTCTACATGGCCAAACCACTGCAATCTGCCAGTTTACTCTCTCTCTCTCTCTCTCTCTAAGATAGAGAGACTCGTAAATAAATAAGAGACAGATTCGTAAATCACTTAGAGGCAAATAACTTACTTAAAGATACTCTACACGGCTTTCGTAAAAAACGTTCCTGTTTAACAAACCTCTTAGACTTCTTCCACGATATCCTCAACCTCTACGATGAGAGTAAAGCTGTAGATATTATATACCTTGATTTTCAAAAGGCCTTTGACAAAGTTCCCCACAAACGTTTACTGCTAAAGCTAAAAGCGCATGGAATACAAGACGGTGTGTTGAAATGGATAGAAAATTGGCTCAGCGACAGAAAGCAAAGAGCAGTCATAAACGGTAAGGCATCTAAATGGACCAATGTAAGTAGCGGGGTACCCCAGGGATCGGTACTAGGACCAATTCTCTTTCTAATATACATCAACGACATAGATGAGGGTCTCACCTGTACAATCTCAAAATTTGCTGACGATACAATAATTGCAAATAGCGTACTCTCAAAAGAACAAGTTTACGATATGCAACACAATCTAGATAAATTGTCATGTTGGGCCCAAATTTGGCAAATGAGTTTCAATGCGGATAAATGTAAAGTACTACATATCGGATGCCTAAATGAGAGAGCAAACTATTCGATGAATGGCACTCAGCTTAAGAATGTAAACAGAGAAACCGATCTGGGAGTAACAATATCGAGTAACCTAAAACCGAGTCAACAATGTTCAGAAGTTGTTAAGAAGGCAAACAAAATAATTGGCTTTATAGGCAGTTCATTTAAGCATAAATCCAAAGAAGTTATCCTAACCCTTTACAATTCATTAGTCCGCCCTCTTCTGGAATACTGCGTTCAATCCTGGTGCCCTTATTACCAAAAAGATATAAACAAGCTAGAACGAGTTCAACGTAGAGTTACCAAAATGATACCTAGCCTAAAGAACAAACCATACGAAGAGCGTCTTAGAAAATTCAATCTATTTCCTTTAACCCAGTGTAGATTAAGAGGTGACTTAATTCAAGTGTTCAAAATCATCAAAGACATCGACAATATGAACTGTAGTAAGTACTTCACTATCGACCAATCTAATTACACGCGGGGAAACGGTTGCAAAATTATTGGTAAATCTTTTAACTCACACGAATCTAAGAATTTCTTCTTCAATCGAGTTGTCAACTTGTGGAATGGGCTTCCCCGAGACGTTATAGACTGCAGCACCATTGATTCATTTAAACTCCTCTTAGACAAATATCTCGCATCAAACCCGCGACTGACTGCGTTTGTAAATGAATAACTTTATTTTATCCCCCCCTCAGTTAC
Source organism: Paralithodes platypus (assembly GCA_032716605.1). Classification (NCBI taxonomy): domain Eukaryota; kingdom Metazoa; phylum Arthropoda; class Malacostraca; order Decapoda; family Lithodidae; genus Paralithodes; species Paralithodes platypus. The sequence goes on from CM064512.1 coordinate 25,834,697, forward strand.
TAACCCATCTGTCCCCTACTAACTTCCTAATCCTGCCACGGACATTAGTTCCAGGGCAGTAGTTCCCTTTCCAATGTTCCCTTAATCACTCTAAACCACTGTTTGGACACTTGATCCTCAGTGTTTTGGAGGACAAGCAGCCTAGAAGGGTCACTATATCTGTTGTTGCTTGATTTCCTTTGTACTCCTTTGTACTGACCCACCTGGTGATCAAGCCTACGTCTTTCTATCCTAAATGACCTAGAGCAGTTAGTTCAGCAATAAGGAGGAAGCATTCAAACGGTACCGACGCCTTAAAACTGAAAACTCTCATTCTTCCTATGTTTCTGCCCGGAATCAAGCCAAATCTGTTCTTCGACTTGCCAAGCACTCTTTCATCAATAATAAATGCACTGAACTATCCAACTCTAGCTCTTCCCAAGCTTTCTGGCATCTAGCCAAAAACCTCTCCAACAATTTATCTTCCTCGTCTTTCCCTCTCCTTTCCCACTCTGATGGCACAACCATCACCTCTTCCTCTGACAAAGCTAAACTCTTCGCTCAAACTTTTGCTGGAAACACCACCTTCGATGATTCCGGTGCTATTCCTCCCTCTCCACCCTCCTCTCTCTTACTTATGCCTAATATCCTAATCACTTCTAAAGATGTACTTTCTACCTTCTCTGGGCTTAATACTAAGAAGGCGTACGGTTTGGATGGTGTTCCTCCTGCTGTACTCAAAAACTGTGCTTCCGTGATGACTCCCTGCCTAGCCAAACTCTTTCGTCTCTGTCTATCCTCTAACGTCTTCCCTTCATGCTGGAAGTTTGCTCTCATTCAACCTGTCCCAAAGAAGGGTGACCGCTCTCAACCCTCCAACTGTCGTCCAATTGCTCTCATCTCTTGTATTTCTAAATTTTTTAAACTAATATTGCTTCCAAATTTCTACCCATAAGGAACTCCCAGCGGACTATCCCTTATTCTTCAACAACACAAAAATCAATCCTTCATCTTCTCTCAATATTCTTGGTGTCCCTTTTTCTTCTGCTCTCAGTTGGAAGGACCATATTACCAGACTTGCTAAGGCAGCCTCCCAGAAGCTGGGTGTGCTCAACCACCTTAGGGGGTTCTTTACCCCTGCACAGCTTCTTGCTCTGCACAGAGGCATAGTGCGTCCTTGTATTGAGTATTGTTCACATGTGTGGGGAGGTTCCTCTCACACCGCTCTCCTTGACAAAATTGAAAGGAAGGCCTTTCGTATCATTAACTCCCGTCCATTCACCAACTCTCTGCAATCTCTCTCTCTTCGTCGCAATGTTGTATCTCTCTCGCTATTCTATCGCTATTATAATAATCAGTGTTCCTCAGAGCTTTCCCAGTGTATACCACCTCCCTTACGTAGGGCACGTGGTACCCGTCTTGCAACTCAATCCCACCCCTACTCTGTGGAACTCTGCAACCCAAGAGTGAAACGTTACTCTCAGACTTTCTTCTATTCAACAGCTGAGCTCTGGAACTCTCTCCCAGAATCAGTCTTTCCCTCTTCCTATGACTTAAATTGCTTCAAACTTCGTGTGTCCAGGCATTTTGGCTCGAACGTCCCTTGATTTTGGCCCTGTCACTCTTTCAACTATGGGGGAGGCACTCGCTATTGGCAGTTCTGCCTTTTGCCTCCCTCACTCACATAGAAAAAATAAAATAAAAATAAAATAATAATTGCAATAACAATAGTGGTGCACAGAACGGCGCCGCACTGACGGCAACAAGCTCTCACGTGGGAATAAGGAAAGAAAAAAGGCAGGCCTCCCACCAAACAACTAGGCTATGTGAAATACTACAAACACTTACAACTGAAGCAGCTATAGTTCAGTTGGAAGTGACAATATATAATATTATATACCGTATATATACTGTATATATATATATATATACTATAATTATATATATATATATATATATATATATATATATATATATATATATATATATATATATATATAGAGAGAGAGAGAGAGAGAGAGAGAGAGAGATAGAGCACCTGTCGGTTTCGCCCAAAATCAAAACGGCATACCCAACTCTGCGATGGGTCACCATCATCACTACTAGTCACTATCACCATTACTATCATCAGCACTATTACTAGTTGTGGGGGGGGGGGGGGGGCAAAATAATGTTTAGGACCTAAGATCATAACTATTGCACAAATTCAATTTTTTTTTTTTTAATTACGTCGAATTCACGCACCGAAGGTTCGTGTGAAGCTTGGTGAAAATCCGTCAAACGGTTTAGGAGGAGTTCTCGGACGGACAGAGAGACAGACGGACAGACTGACAGACATTTCGGTTAGCATGTACCATTATACTGGGGGCGATACCACTCTGCTTACGCAGAGTTGATAACAATGAGTCTAGTTCCCCAATCATGTTTTATTGGTGTAATGAATATTATCACTCGCTGACAACAATCAATTTTATAACAAATATAATAATAATCATAACAGCAAGCGGATAGACACATTAGGTATTATATTTAAAACATCATGTCCGAGAGAGAGAGTGATTGAGAGTGAGTGTTTGTGAGTGTGAGAGAGATAGAAGTGTGTGTTAGGTGTTAAGTTACAGAAGTGTGTGGGAGTGTTTGTCCTAAGGGTCTGTTGTTGTTTACAGGCAGCTTCCTACCCTTCTCTTCATTTATGCTCGGTTATTCTAAGCCTCACTGGACGAATCCCGGGATTAATGAATAGTACTACATAATTTGCAATTTGCTTCACAATTACAGTTTAGTTTTATATATTAACGATGTTTTGAATTTAGGACATTAGGCATCAAGTCCATAATTAAGTTAGCGTCATGAATCTACCTGGCCAAGTTGGGAACCAAATATTAGTGCATAAACCGTAATATACATTTATAAACAATTAAGAATGTGTACAGTAATTGATGGAAAAACAATTACTATTTGGATGTGGCTGAAGAGAGAGTCTTATATTATTTCGACAGTGAATCGCAATTGTTACCACAATCACTGCTGTGGGTATTTATTTATTTTTTTCTATGTGATTGAGGGAGGCAAAAGGCAGAATTGCCTATAGCGAGAGCCTCCCCCATAGTTGAAAGAGTGACAGGGCCCAAATCAAGGGACGATCGACCCAAAATGCCTGGACACACGGAGTTTAAAGCAATTTAAGTCATAGGAAGAGGGAAAGACTGATTCTGGGAGAGAGTTCCAGAGCTCAGCTGTTGAGTAGAAGAACGTTTGAGAGTAACGTTTCACTCTTGGGTTAGAGAGTTGCACAGAGTAGGGGTGGGATTGAGTTGCAAGACGGGTACCACGTGCCCTACGTAAAGGAGGTGGTATGCACTGGGAAAGATCTGAGGAACACTGATTATTATAGTAGCGATATAATAGCGAGAGAGATGCAACATTGCGGCGGAGAGAGAGAGATTGCAGAGAGTTGGTGAGTGGACAGGAGTTAATGATACGAAAGGCCTTCCTTTCAACTTTGTCTAGGAGAGCGGTGTGAGAGGAACCTCCCCACACATGTGAACAATACTCAATACAAGGACGCACTATGCCCCTGTACAGAGCAAGAAGCTGTGCTGGGGAAAAGAACCCCCTAAGGCGGTTGAGCACACCCAGCTTCTGGGAGGATGCCTTAGCAAGACTGGAAATATGGTCCTTCCAAATGAGAGCAGAAGAAAAAGAGACACCAAGAATATTGAGAGAAGATGAAGGGTTGATTTTTTTATTGTTGAAGAATAAGGGATAGTCCGCTGGGAGATCCTGACGGGTAGATAGATGGATAAATTGGGTTTTGGAAGCATTAAAGGTAACAAGGTTTTCTCTGCCCCAATTGGAGATAGTATTTAGATAAGAATTTATGAGTTCTATGGCTTCACTACGTTTGTCGTTAAGGGATTGCTGGCTATGGCGTTCTGAAAAACTAATGGAGTAGTGTAAGGTTGAGTCGTCTGCATATGAATGGATGGGAATTAAGGTACAGTTAAGGAGATCATTTATAAATATTAGAAAGAGAATAGGAGATAGGACAGAGCCCTGAGGAACACCAGAGTTTATAGGGTGAGGAAGTGAACAATGGCCGTCCACAACCGCGGCTATGGAACGGCTGGAAAGGAAATTAGAGACAAAGGCACAGATGGAGGGACAGAAACCGAAGGAGGGTAGTTTAGAAATTAAAGATTTGTGCCAGACTCTATCGAAAGCTTTCGATATGTTTAGTGCAATAGAAAAAGTCTCACCGAAGTCCCGAAAGGAGGATGACCAAGAGTTAGTAAGATATGAAAGAAGATCACCAGTAGAGCGACCCTTAAGGAAGCCATACTGGCGATCTGAGAGCAGATTATGAGAAGAGGAATGCTTAAGAAATTTGGAAGCAAGAATAGTTTCAAAAACTTTAGAAAGACAAGAGATGAGAGCAATTGGACGATAGTTGGAGGGTTGAGAGCGGTCACCCTTCTTTGGGACAGGTTGAATGTGAGCAAAGTTCCAGAATGAAGGGAAGACGTTAGAAGATAGACAGAGACGAAAGAGTTTGCCTAGGCAGGGAGTCAGCACGGAAGCACAGTTTTTGAGAACAACAGGAGGAATACCGTCCGGACCGTACGCCTTATTAGTGTTAAGCCCAGAGAGGGTAGAAAGTACATCTTTAGAAGAGATTAGGATATTAGGCATAAGTAAGAGAGAGGAGGGTGGAGAGGGAGAAATAGCACCGGAATCATCCAAGGTGGAGTTTCTAGCAAAAGTTTGAGCGAAGAGTTTAGCTTTGTCAGAGGTAGAAGTGATGGTTGTACCATCAAAGTGGGAAAGGGGAGGGAAAGACGAGGAAGAGAAATTGTTGGAGAGGTTTTTGGCTAGAAGCCAGAATGCTTGGGAAGAGCTAGAGTTGGATAGTTCAGTGCATTTATTATTGATGAAAGAGTGTTTGGCAAGTCGAAGAACAGATTTGGCTTGATTCCGGGCAGAACCATAGGAAGAATGAGAGTCTTGAATTTTAAGGCGACGGTACCGTTTGCATGCTTCCTCCTTATTGCGGACAGCAGTAGAACAGGCGTGAATAAACCAAGATTTTTTAGCATTAGTCTGAGAGAAAGAGAATGGAATGTATGCTTCCATGCCCGATAGGATTACCTCGGTAATGCGTTCAGCACTCTCCGAGGGTCCCCGGCCACGGAAGCAGAAATCATTCCATGCGAAATCAAAGAAGTACTGCCGGAGAGCCTCCCAGTCGGCAGCGCCAAAGTGCCACAAGCGCCGCCGGCTAGGAGGATCGGGTGGCCGTACTGGAGAGATAGGACAGGTGACAGAGACAAGTTTATGGTCGGAGGAGCCCAAAGGAGAGAAAAGATCGACAGTATAAGAAGAAGGGTTAGAAGTTAGAAACAAGTCAAGAATGTTGGGCCGATCTCCGATGCGATCCGGGATACGGGGGGGTTGCTGAACTAACTGCTCTAGGTCATTTAGGATAGAAAAGACGTAGGCTTGTTCACCAGGTGGATCAGTAGTGTGAGAGGAGAGCCATTGGCGGTGGTGAACGTTGAAATCTCCTAAGATGGAGATTTCTGAGAAAGGAGATATGGATAGAATGTGTTCCACTGTAGAGTTTAAATAGTCAAAGAATTTGGGAAAGTTGGTAGAGTTTGGGGAAAGATAGACAGCACAGAAATATTTAGTAAGAGATGACAGGAAAGTTTGAGCCATAAAGTTGAGAATTCAGAGGAGTCGAAATCGGGAACACGAGAGCAAGTGAGTTTGTTGTGCACATATGCACAACATCCGCCTTTGGCTTTGAAACTAGGATAGAAAAAGTAGGAGGATATAGAGAAGGGGCTGCTGGATGTTGTTACAGACACCTGAGTTTCGGTGAGGAATAGAAGATCAGGTTTGTAGGAGGAGAAATGGTGTTCAACAGAGTGAAAGTTAGAGGAAAGTCCGCGAATGTTGCAGAAATTAATAGAAAGAGTAACAGGCCGAGGTCCAGGTAACTTTGTAGGGTCGTCAGGGGATGGTCGGTCGGGTGTGGGGGCATTTATGTTCCCCCCCCCCCCCCCCCCCCCCCCTGGGGACTCCGAGGCTGGGCAAGAATTCACAGTTTAGTTTTTTTAAATTTTGGTGTGGAGGAATGAAGTGTGGTGTGCATGTTTAGTGTAGTGAAGTGGATAGGAGGAGGAGGTGTTTGCAACTGTAACTGTGTCCAGTAACTCTAAACAAAAATCCTCGTTATTTTCGATTTCCTGAAACATGATCTGGTCTTGGTTGCATAGATTTATAAACTTGACTGGCGACATATTATGTTAGGTGAACTGATTTTTGCAAGCTCTACACCTGTCAGGCCATGATGCCTAACCAAGAATAAGGAAAGTTTAACTCAGACGTTCAGTTGGCCACATAAGTTCAGTTCCTTGTCGGTAGCTAATGTATGAAAGTTAAATAGTATAACTTAATTGCGAGTGCGGTTTCTTTAAATTATCAATTGACTAATCAGATAAGTTAACCACTGCAAAAGAAGCTACATTCTTATTTAAATCATTCACATTATGTATCTATGTGTACGACCACGGAGAGGTGCAGAACTTGTGTGGGCAACTGCAAATCGAAGTGTCGTATCTGATTCTATAGTATAAGGCATATTTATTTATTAGATTATTCCGTATTATGCAGGGTTAAATTTACAACTTATCTAAGTGGTGAAGTTCTATAACAAAGTCACCATTCTATTATATAATGTTTTGAGAATTAGCATAACCAAAACTAGGGTGCCAAACCGGTGTGAGGTGCTAGACTCTAGAGTGGTACCGTGACAGAGTGACAGGTTAAAACAGCCCATTTTTTTTTTTTTTTTTTTTTTCTATTTTGATTGAGGGAGGCAAAAGGCAGAACTGCCTATAACGAGTGCCTCCCCCATAGTTGAAAGAGTGACAGGGCCAAAATCAAGGGACGTTCGAGCCAAAATGCCTGGACACACGGAGTTTGAAGCAATTTAAGTCATACGAAGAGGGAAAGACTGATTCTGGGAGAGAGTTCCAGAGCTCAGCTATTGAGTAGAAGAAAGACTGAGAGTAACGTTTCACTCTCGGGTTGGAGAGTTGCACAGAGTATGGGTGGGATTGAGTTGCAAGTCGGGAACCACGTGCCCTACGTAAAGGAGGTGGTATACACTGGGAAAGCTCTGAGGAACACTGATTATTATAGTAGCGATAGCATAACGAGAGAGATGCAACATTGCGGCGGAGAGAGAAAGATTACAGCGAGTTGGTGAGTGGACGGGAGTTAATGATACGAAAGGCCTTCCTTTCAACTTTGTCTAGGAGAGCGGTGTGAGAGGAACCTCCCCACACATGTGAACAATACTCAATACAAGGACGCACTATGCCCCTGTACAGAGCAAGAAGCTGTGCAGGGGAAAAGAACCCCCTAAGGCGGTTGAGCACACCCAGCTTCTGGGAGGCTGCCTTAGCAAGACTGCTTTATACATAACCAAAATCAGTTAAATCACGACTGTATTTCGATATATTTTACTTAATGTTATTGTATTCGGTTAGGTTGGTTAAGTTAAGTTAGTAAATGCAATAACATAAAGCAAAAATCAACCGAAATAGAATCGTGGTTAGCTCCCCGGGAGCCGTTGCCTTATATAAGTAGATTCTATACTTTATCCCACCAAATTATTGTTATGTATAGGTATTTTCTGCAGTAGTATTATTGTAGGTTATGTTCGCTAACGATATATCGAAATACAGCCGTGATTTAACTGATTTTGGTTATTTATAAGGCATATGAGCTGTTTTTGGTTATATATAACGCATATGGGCTGTTTTAACCTGTCACTCTGTCACGGTGTCACTCTAGCACCTCACCCCGGAACATATTTTGTTGAAGACTTGAGTGATTGTGAGAAGGAATACATGCAAATTATCATGGATTAGCATTGTTTTGGCCATTATATCACTTCCACACTTTGCAAATACAACAATACAGATTAAAATGCAAGGATTCTGTTCTTGTTTGACACCTGGACTAAGATTCTCATTTGCCGGTACAATAGGTTGTGTGACGGTGGCTGAGAGCTGTTGTTGGGGAGACTCCAGTATAAAGGTTCTGGTGTCACTCTGGCTTAACTCTCCTTATTGAAGACTCTTGGAAGGGGAGAGGCGTCCGCTCTCTTCGCCTGTTGATGAAAGTAATACGACCCACCACCAGCAGCTCCAGCTCTCTCTCTCTCTCTCTCTCTCTCTCTCTCTCTCTCTCTCTCTCTCTCTCTCTCTCTCTCTCTCTCAGAGCTTCGACTACGTGGCGTGGAGGAACACAAATTAATAATATATTTTTGGGGAAATGTGTAGATATATCCTGTGACATTAATAATCACTGGAATTGTTGTATTGTTCGCGTGTACGGCAAACTAAGTGACCATCACAAGATAACAACGAAAAAGAGCATCTCTGAAGAGGTATTTTATCCTGTCTAGCACTTGTACGTATTATACAGTGTCTAATCTATTGAGGGTTGGTGATCATTGCAATTTGGATAATATAAACAAGTTGAGTGCCGACATCATTCATATTTACCAGAGCATAATTGCATTTAGTCTGGTACACCTAAAAGGTATTTACCAACTTCAAAGAAAAGTAAGTACTGTATTATATGTCGACATATTTCGCGAAGACAGAACACACCAATAAAACAACACATAATAAGCAATAACCTTCTGTTTGAAACCTTTGGCTTCCCGTACAATACTTTGAAATGGTATAATACATAGTGTTCTCCCTCTTGTCATTATAGTGTTGTTGTGAGTCCACCAACACGTTAACCATGGACCTTGGGAAGTGAAACCATAACATACAGCCGGAACCCAGACAGTTCTGTGGTGAATAGAGCCTTAACTTGTATACAAATATAGAGGAAATGGTTTAAACTACACCTTAATATAAACAAAATTATATAATATTATGAATATACAGTATAAGCTATGAGCAGTAGGGTATTGATACTTAAATATGGCGAGCTGTTATATGAGGTATAGTATACATATGATAGTTAACTCCTCTAATTAGAATAATAGTTTAATATGTATATGTTTATATGGAGAATATAATTATGATAATTATGGTGGAGGTAACATAATAATTACATAGGCCTACATATATACAAATACTGTAGTGGCTGGTGGAAGTTTATAAAGTTAGTGAGAGCTAGATGTGGGACTAAATGTGAAGGTTATATCAACATTAAGGTAAATAAGTAAATTACATAACATCTGCATTATGTGTCAAGTTCATACAGATGACTAGTTTCACTGTAACCCGGCAAACTTCCAAGATTTGTCTAACCTTGATATGGAGTGTAAAATTGATGTAAATACAATGTCATGCTACTGTGGCTACAACAAATGTATCACGGTGGTCTAGTCGGATAAGCATTAGTATACATATTTCAAAAAGTTTTAGAGAGGTATTTTATCTGCGGTAGTTGTGAAACGTACGGTCATATTTATATACTATGTATATTGAAACGTTATATTTATCATTCGCGTTATTGGACTAAACAGGTAGACATATATTATTATTGATAAGGAACTTAAATGTTATCAAGTTTTGTTTTCCTAAACCAGTAGTCCCTTCCATCTACATCGTCTAAATATGCTATTGAAAACACAATCCCACATGATATTCAATGCGGATATTTCTTACTATGTGTTGAACTATATTCCTGTCACGTCTGTCCCACAAATATACGAAGGGAAGAAACACAAAAGTGTGTTATTTACTACAGCAGTAGTAGCTGCGTAAACCCTCTGAAACCTGGACACTTTAACAACAGAAAGTGGATATCGGAAAGAGAGTTTTACATTCATAACTAAGAATTATTATTACAGTATTTGATGATGCAATTGTAATACATTGACACGATATTCTAAAGTTCCTTACTAGTCGATGCAGTCTGTCTATATCAGATAAAGGTATGCAAATACTGATGTCTAAGACTTAACAGACGAATTGAATCGAATCGAAATAGCTAGAGAAAGTGGGTAAGGGGAAAGTTGGGTAGCGCAAGGATAAATTGGTTGAAGTGAGTTGTAGTAGGAGAAAAAGGTGCCCAGGGTAGTCTAGTTTTGTTCTCCAGCTGACGGTGAATTGCTATGTTTCCATCTTGATAACTCGGCTATTACGACGATTGTGTAGTGAAATATGTTGTTAATTATGATAACTGGGAAATAATATGAAGTAGAGACATTAGAGTTTAATAATTTTCTATTAACTATCGATAAATCAGTTGTTGTGAGATTCATATTTCTGTCATATTATTCTATGAAGGCATACTCGACGACTGGTCTCCGTAAATTCAGCCGGGGTAAACAGAAAGGCTTCTTGTTACATCAGGTATGCGGGGTCATTATTGCCGCCCTTAACATTTTGGATCCACCTCAGACTGAATAGAGTTTTGGTTTTAATATTCTCCAATGTATTTGTGTATCGGTCACAAAACCTCTGAACATTCCCGACAATAATTTATGCAAGATAAAATACAGCCACAAGCCATATCGAATCCACACGTGATAATGCATTGCTCTATAATAATTTAAGTACTGAATACTGAGGGTATATTTTTCAAAGATAAAATAATATATATAAGCATGCATTTCATAGCTCTTATATGTGCATAAAAAACAAAGCCATTATTTTCAAAGATTATTGAAAGTGATTCAATGGTATATTGTCAATAAAAACAATAGAGGTATATTCATTTGAAACTAAGAAGATGAGGCACGTTTTCGTCCTTCCATAACTATACTCAGGTGACAATTAACACCAAATGCTGTCAGATTATCATTACGTCTTACGGTGGTCGTGTAAATGCTGATTTTAACCCTGCAGTACCGGGGCCATCCTTTTAGCTTTATTCTGGCTACAGTTAGACGATTGTAATCAGTTTAAAAAGGGGTCCAGCAATTAACAGGCATCGAACAATCTCACTTAACCCTTTTCACTAGCTCATATCCTTCCTTAACTGCACACAATCGTCTAAATAAATCTAGAATAACATTACAAAGACTTCGCCGGTACATAAGGAGTTAACTGTACTGTAGGTGGCCAGGAATCAATACGGGCATGAGGACAGCAGAAAGTAAGAACAATTGGGTTGCCGAATGAAAATGAAAGGTCCCATAGTCCACTATACGCCCACGCCAACCAGTCCCTCTACACCCACCCCCACCCAAACCTCTCTCTCTCTCTCTCTCTCTCTCTCTCTCTCTCTCTCTCTCTCTCTACTGATAAATGTCAAGGATCCCTCTGTATATTGTTTATTGTAAATAAATCAATATATAAATATATATATATATGTATATTAATATATATATATATATATATATACATATATATATATATATATATATATATATTATATATATATATATATATATATATATATATATATATATATATATATATATATATATATATATATATATATATATATATATATATATATATATATATAATACAAATAATAATAATAATAAATTAAATTAAGAAGCTATGCATAACAAACGCATAGATAATTTAGTGGCCTAAACTAAAAATCACAATTGCAGGGAGCTGTATGCAGTGTCTTGATATTTCAACATTGCGAATATTGCAAATATTGTTTATCTATTTGGAGTGGTAGATCGATGTATCACCAACCGAAAATGTATTATAATTATATTTACTGACTGGAAAATTAAATTTTTTGAAGTGGTATATTTATTGCGATTAATTATCATTGTTGTATGATATTGCTTGGCCATTCTTGAGCATCCTCAGTATGATGTATAAAACTCAATGTATGCCCCCTTTAATAAAATCATACCTTCTCAGACTCCCATCAAACTAAAAATCCCCCCCCCCCCCCAACCATCATGTCCACCATAATATATTGTAACAAATGTACTTTAGTGTATCAAGGGTTTTCACAGTATTTGACTGGGTCTCTATGATAACAATTTACCATGTACTGGAACAAAAAAAGCGTTTCTACAAATGTTCACCTTACGCTTAACTCATTGAGGTTCATGACGCGTTTTTACAGTTTATTATGGCTATTATTTGACGAGTTTATAACATTTAGGAAATATATGTGGAAATTAGAGATACAGACTAGTTCAATTAAACTTCTAACTTTTATATACTCTTCCTAATCAGAGTAAAATAGCCAGAATAATCTGCCAATACGCGTTATGATCATCAAGGAGTTACTATCATAATACAACTATCTGGTAGTCATGTATTATCATCATCAACAATTTGTCAGAAAGAGATAAATCTACAAAAACAAGTTTGCTGTTACTTGAGGCAAAGCAGTTCTAAATGTGTTAGATTGTTCTGCTTAAACTACCACACTCACTTAGTTCAATATGACTGTGACACGATGAGGACTGCGCATTCGAATATGAACGTGTGTTTGTGGGTATTATGACGGTTCGTATAATCCTGATAGGCCTGTAAAAACCGTCTACTTACACTTATGCATGATTACACTGCCATGCAATCCTTAAAAACGTGTCAACTATCACCATTATATCAGCCTTGGTTATCTAGCTGGTGCTATGGGCGGGGACCACAACACTGTGGATCCTCAATGGACCTTTCTTCAAAAATTAATGTGGTTTCAGGGGACTGGGATCTTGGGTAGTCCACCAGAAGAGATACAAACATAATTATATAAACATTGTGGTGCAGATGGACCATTACTTTACATAGCTAGACTCTTTTCCTTTTACAACTCTATTAAGTCGTTTACAAACAATACTATATAGCTAACGAATATTTCCTCTCATACACGTGCTGGAATAAGCGGCCCCTAATTTTAGGAGTGGACCGTGTATGAGTGTATGTCTGAGTCTATTAGCATATAAAGCTACTGGCACTTATGCCACTTTGTGTATAGTGTATGCCATTCCAATAGAGGCTAGCTTAAATAACCTTACACAGAGAATGATCCTGTATTTCTTTAATATTCTTACCGTACTGGTCATTCTTGTTTCAGTGTACCAATCTTCACGAACCTACTGTATATGCATTTCAAGCCAATTGTGAACTTATGAATCCTCCAGAAGTATATCATACAATAGGAAATTAGTGAAATCCGATAGCTAGCGTGAAAACACATGTATATAGAGATCACTCCAGCTAGCTCTCACAAACACCTACTCTTCCTATCCATTCCATAAACAAGCACACCATACTTCTTTCCAATGCACCATTAAACATGCTTAAGGGGCCCTCACACAGTCAGGAGTGCTAGATAGTGGGAATGTAACAGGAGTCGCTAGAGTCACTAGGAGTCATCGATTTTCACTGCGAGCGAGTGGGAGTCTAACAGGAGTCGTTAAAGTCACTAGGAGTCATCTATTTTCACCGCGAAGTCCGAAATTTGTCCTACTCCTAGTGACTCTAGCTCGCACTCCTGATTGTGTGAGGGCCCCTCTTTCAACTTTTTTTGTTTTTTGTTTTTTGTTTGGGGGGGGGGGGACACTTGTTACAGTCACCTTTGCATTTCGTGTCCTTCATACACTTAGAACAAATAATATCGACTGCAGTCAAATATATAATTACCTGTATATCATACATTATTATCTTATGATTCTATAGCATTGTTTGAGGCACTTAGCAATAAATGTTTTATATTACTGCAATAGCATTACATAATTGATAACTATAATTACCTGTATATCATACATTATTATCTTATGATTCTATAACATTGTTTGAGGCACTTAGCAATAAATGTTTTCTGTTACTGCAATAGCTTTACATAAATGATAACTATAATAATCATCTTATTTCTAAGGAATTGTGGTAGGATTGTCTAGATAGGGTTTGCAATGTTTGTTGTTGGAATTTCGTATATTACCCATTATAAAAGATATGTTCATATCTCCACCAGAAGCAGTACAAACATAATATATCCATTACATTATTTTAAAGCACCATTGTTATACTGTAGGATTGTGAATATTTGCAAATTTGCTTTTCCGTGTATTGTTTTAAATAATATGTTGAGAGAAGATATTATAGACCTGCAGGTGTTATTTATTGGTATAATCAATTGTGTTCATGACTGTCGTATGTACCGGCTCCATTCATCATGGATGATAACACCTGTTTCAGCTCCCTAGCTATGGTAGATACTTATTTTGAAATATAGCCTGGTCACTTCTTTTTGTGGGGGTGATACAGCCCTATGGTAAACTAAACAACAGTTGTGTTCATTAATATTCAATATATTGCAGTATGAAATATTTAGTCCATTTAAAAGGAGGGTTTGGAGTATGTGTCCCAAACGTGTAAACAAAACGAGTAAAATCCTCTATCTTGCTGTGTGTTAACCCTTTCACTACGATGACGCCATGTTTAATATTATCTCTCTAATACTAGACAATTTGTTTCTTCTTGACTAGCATTTTTACTCCAACAGATCAATGCCCAATCTGAATAAAAACGTCTAATGTGAATCAAAATATGGTATGATACTGAGAGGCTTGAATGTCGTACTAGCCTGTGCATGTTACAAACACCTATAGGTGCCGAAGTTAAATATTTAGACTGATTTTCCTGCTCGAGTAGGGAAGGTGGTGTAGTTTGCCGGTATATACTTAGGATAGTTGACATACGACTTCAGAGGCTATCAACCCTTCTGGATTATTAAACCAGCACACTGTAAGTGAAGAATATCGTCCGGACAGGAGCCCCTTTTTCGAGAACTCCAGTCCCTTGGTTTATAAGATCGGTTTTCAAGGTCTCTGTTGTTAACATACTTCGACACCATACCCCAAAATTGATCTTGTACACGAGCCTTTATTCTTTTGCTGTCTCTGAATATATTTAATTTATATTATATATCATTGCTACAAATATTAATGTAAATCATGTCAATCTTCTTATCAATACCAACTGTCACACACAATTAAATTCCGAAATAGCTATATTACGAATACACAAAATTAACAAATCCGATTCTGTTCGTAATAACTTCGACAATTTAAAACTACGATTTCTTCATAAATGTAAGTGGTTTACTTTTTTGTATTTATTAAATATACAGTATAGAAACGTTGAAATAAAACCAGAACAAAGCATGAACTGAATGTTGATTTGAGTGTAGGTGTAGACATTAATAATTTGTCTCTTTAACCCCTTCTGTATTGGCACGCATTTTTTGTATTTCATTTTAGCTATATTTAGACGATTGTGTGCAGCTTAAGAAGGATCTGTGGTAGTAAAAAGGGTTAAGTGAGATAGTTCGAAGCCTTTTAGTTGTTGGAGGCCCATTTTAAACTGAATACAATCGTCTAATAGTAGCAGAATGAAATTATATAACTATCGCCCGTATAGAAGGGGTTAACAGCGATATGATTATCAACAAAATATATACTTTACATTGAACGTCTGCCTCAAATCTTTTGAATCAAAGAATCACATTCTAAGAAATCACGTTCTCACTATTAATATTGTGTATTACAGGAGAGTGTATAATGTTTAATGATTGTCGTGGTGCGTGCGGGAGTACTACAGGAGAGTGTATAATGTTTAATGATTGTCGTGGTGCGTGCGGGAGTACTACAGGAGAGTGTATAATGTTTAATGATTGTCGTGGTGCGTGCGGGAGTACTACAGGAGAGTGTATAATGTTTAATGATTGTCGTGGTGCGTGCGGGAGTACTACAGGAGAGTGTATAATGTTTAATGATTGTCGTGGTGCGTGCGGGAGTACTACAGGAGAGTGTATAATGTTTAATGATTGTCGTGGTGCGTGCGGGAGTACTACAGGAGAGTGTATAATGTTTAATGATTGTCGTGGTGCGTGCGGGAGTACTACAGGAGAGTGTATAATGTTTAATGATTGTCGTGGTGCGTGCGGGAGTACTACAGGAGAGTGTATAATGTTTAATGATTGTCGTGGTGCGTGCGGGAGTACTACAGGAGAGTGTATAATGTTTAATGATTGTCGTGGTGCGTGCGGGAGTACTACAGGAGAGTGTATAATGTTTAATGATTGTCGTGGTGCGTGCGGGAGTACTACAGGAGAGTGTATAATGTTTAATGATTGTCGTGGTGCGTGCGGGAGTATTAATATTGTGTATTACAGGAGAGTGTATAATGTTTAATGATTGTCGTGGTGCGTGCGGGAGTACTACAGGAGAGTGTATAATGTTTAATGATTGTCGTGGTGCGTGCGGGAGTACTACAGGAGAGTGTATAATGTTTAATGATTGTCGTGGTGCGTGCGGGAGTATTAATATTGTGTATTACAGGAGAGTGTATAATGTTTAATGATTGTCGTGGTGCGTGCGGGAGTACTACAGGAGAGTGTATAATGTTTAATGATTGTCGTGGTGCGTGCGGGAGTACTACAGGAGAGTGTATAATGTTTAATGATTGTCGTGGTGCGTGCGGGAGTACTACAGGAGAGTGTATAATGTTTAATGATTGTCGTGGTGCGTGCGGGAGTACTACAGGAGAGTGTATAATGTTTAATGATTGTCGTGGTGCGTGCGGGAGTACTACAGGAGAGTGTATAATGTTTAATGATTGTCGTGGTGCGTGCGGGAGTATTAATATTGTGTATTACAGGAGAGTGTATAATGTTTAATGATTGTCGTGGTGCGTGCGGGAGTATTAATATTGTGTATTACAGGAGAGTGTATAATGTTTAATGATTGTCGTGGTGCGTGCGGGAGTATTAATATTGTGTATTACAGGAGAGTGTATAATGTTTAATGATTGTCGTGGTGCGTGCGGGAGTACTACAGGAGAGTGTATAATGTTTAATGATTGTCGTGGTGCGTGCGGGAGTACTACAGGAGAGTGTATAATGTTTAATGATTGTCGTGGTGCGTGCGGGAGTATTAATATTGTGTATTACAGGAGAGTGTATAATGTTTAATGATTGTCGTGGTGCGTGCGGGAGTATTATATTGTGTATTACAGGAGAGTGTATAATGTTTAATGATTGTCGTGGTGCGTGCGGGAGTACTACAGAGAGTGTATAATGTTTAATGATTGTCGTGGTGCGTGCGGGAGTATTAATATTGTGTATTACAGGAGAGTGTATAATGTTTAATGATTGTCGTGGTGCGTGCGGGAGTATTAATATTGTGTATTACAGGAGAGTGTATAATGTTTAATGATTGTCGTGGTGCGTGCGGGGAGTACTACAGGAGAGTATAATGTTTAATGATTGTCGTGGTGCGTGCGGGAGTACTACAGGAGAGTGTATAATGTTTAATGATTGTCGTGGTGCGTGCGGGAGTATTATATTGTGTATTACAGGAGAGTGTATAATGTTTAATGATTGTCGTGGTGCGTGCGGGAGTATTAATATTGTGTATTACAGGAGAGTGTATAATGTTTAATGATTGTCGTGGTGCGTGCGGGAGTATTAATATTGTGTATTACAGGAGAGTGTATAATGTTTAATGATTGTCGTGGTGCGTGCGGGAGTATTAATATTGTGTATTACAGGAGAGTGTATAATGTTTAATGATTGTCGTGGTGCGTGCGGGAGTATTAATGTTAACTGTATCATATACGTGCGCGGAAAATGTCTCGAGCATGGAAATATAATACAGTCAGTGTAGTGGAATAATTTAAATGTTATCGTCGCTAATAGTAGATTAATGTGATCAGTTTACAAATGGCCTCAAGGACTCAAAGAAGTAATGATCATCATAATTAACACTTTTAATGTTTACAAGTACCTCAACAGTAATACAATCGTAAAATTATAGATAGAATACAGTGATTAAATGTATTATTCTAATGAAAAGGTTAATAGCTGATGTGTTACATACTGCTTTAAGCATACTGCAGCTTGAACATACAGTATACAGTATATTTAGCATTTACATTTTACATTACCTCGACTATCATTTTGACGAATGTGTATAGTTAAGAAGGGCCTGTAGTAGTCAGAGAGGGGATTGAGTGAAGTATTGCTCCTGGAAGCGACATTTTAGCTAAATAGCATTACCTAGCGTAGGCTGAAGTAAACCTTTAAATGTCGCCAAATTACGTCATCATATTGGATCGACTATTGCCTTCACTACATTATAATGGTGAGATCCATTAACAAAGCTGTTAAATTTCAACTGATAATCCTCTATATCATCTTGCGAACTAGTTTGTCATTCTTAGATATCAAAATATGCACATTACAATGCTTACAATCTATGAATGCTACTGACGTTAGGTGTTATGCCATAATTGTTTTGGTCGTCTGTGATACGTAAATATTATCACTTTGGCATTCGTCTTGATTTTTGTAGTTATATAAGTATCTGAATAATGCAGTTTTGGCAAGCAAAATTCAGCAATCAAATTATGATTCCATTGCAGGATTGACATAAAAACAATAACATTTTAGAGCTAATTTGAATTATCACAGCCCTACGAATAATGCATTCGATATTTCATCACTGGTTCATTGTTAAGAGAAATTTCTTATTACGCTATGAAAGAGGCACTAGCTGACCGAAACACTATTGAAGAGTACAAGCACAAAAAATTATAAATCATCAAGGGAATCAATTTAAGATTGCATTCCCTGAAAACGTTGTACTTTACCTTACTAGAATAAATTAATGTATAGTTACATTGTTCACGACAGTCTACTATTAAAATTATGTTCGTTATATATCTTTACCTAACATGAACAGGAAGATAAAGGAAACGCCATATTGTAATACAGAGCAATCCACACAATGCACTGACCTAAACAAAGCTCATACACGGACGCCTGGCATATATTTGTAAAGGTTCAGAGAGAGGGGTGGAGGGGTAAGTAAATTATCAATGTACAATATAGACATGGAAGGTACACAAAGAGAACAATGGGGCAGCGGTGATGTATGTGTGAGGGAGGAGGACAGCAAGGAATACAAACACAGATGAAGAGGGACATAGAGAAGGGAGACAAGTGAGAGAAGGGTGGGGAGGATAATATTACTGCAAAGAAATATACAGTCACGTCATAAAGTTGTGTGCCACCTTCACAGCCTTAAATGTCTATGTTTTGTCTATGTGAATGAGGCAGACAAAAGGCATAACTACATGCAGCGAGTGCCTCCCCCAGATTTGAAAGAGTGACAGGGCTAAAATCAAGGGACGTTCGAGCTAAAATGCCTGGACACACGGAGTTTGAAGCAATTTAAGTCATAGGAAGAGGGAAAGACTGATTCTGGGAGAGAGTTCCAGAGCTCAACAGTTAAATAGAAGAAAGTCTGAGAATAGTGTTTCAACCTTGGGTTGGAGAGTTGCACAGAGCAGGGGTGGGATTGTGTTGCAATGCGGGTACTACGTACCCTACATAGAAGAGGTGGTATACACTGGGAAATCTCCGAGGAACACTGATTATTGTAGTAGCAATAGAATAGCGAGAGAGATGCAACATGGCCGCGAAGAGAGAGAGATTGCAGAGAGTTAGTGAGTGGACCGGAGTTAATGATACAAAGGCTTTCCTTTCTACTTTTTCTAGGAGTGCGGTGTGAGAGGATCCTCCCCACACATGTGAACAATACTCATTACAAGGACGCACTGTGCCCCTGTACTGAGCAAGAAGCTATGCAGGGGTAAAGAACCCCTTGAGGCGGTTGAGACCACCTAGCTTCTGGGAGGCTGCCTCAGCAAGACTGGTAATATGGTCCTTCCAAGTGAGAGCAGAAGAATAAGAGACACCGAGAATATTGAGAGAAGATGAAGGATTGATTTTTGTATTGTTGAAGAATATGTGATAGTCTTCTGGAGATTCCTGACGGGTAGTAAGGTGGATACATTGTGTCTTGGAAGCATTAAATGCAACAAGGTTTTCTCTGCCCCAATTGGAAATAGTAGCTAGATCAGAAGATAAGTATTTTATGGCTTCATTACGTTTGATTTTGAGGGACTGGTGGCTGGGTCGTTTTGGAAATATAATTGAGTAGCGTAAGGTAGAGTCGTCTGCATATGAATGGATGGGAGTAGATGTACAGGTGAGAAGATCATTTATGAAAATTAGAAAGAGAATAGGAGATCGGACAGAACCCTGAGGAACACCGGAGTTGATAGGATGAGGAAATGAGCGATGGCCGTCCACAACCGCAGCTATGGAACGGCCGGAAAGGAAATTAGAGACAAAGGCACAGATGGAGGAATAGAAACCGAAGGAGGGTAGTTTGGAAATTAAAGATTTGTGCCAGACTCTATCGAAGTTCTTCGATATGTCTAGTGCAACAGAAAAAGTCTCACCGAAGACCCAAAATTTGGATGACCAAGAGTTATTAAGATATGAAAGAAGATCAATAGAAGAGCTACCCTTAAGGAAGCCATACTGGTGATCTGAGAGCAGATTATGTGAAGAGAAATGCTTAAGAAATTTGGAAGCAAGAATAGTTTCAAAAACTTTAGAGATACAAGAGATGAGAGCAATTGGAGGATAGTTGGAGGGTTGAGAGTGGTCACCCTTCGTTGGGACAGGTTGAATGTGAGCAAACTTCCAGCAAGAAGGGAAGACGTTAGAGGAGAGACAGAGACGAAAGAGTTTGCCTAGGCAGGGGGTCAGCACGGAAGCACAGTTTTTGAGTACAACAGGAGGAACACCGTCCGGACCGTAAGTCTTCTTAGTATTAAGCCCAGAGAGGGTAGAAAGTACTTCTTTAGAAGAGATTAGGATATTAGGCATAAGTAGGAGAGGGAGAAATAGCACCGGAATCATCCAAGATGGATGTTTCTAGCAAAAGTTTGAGTGAAGCGTTCAGCTTTGTCAATGGAAGAAGTGATGGTTGTGCCATCAGCGTGGAAAAGGGGAGGGAAAGACGAGGAAGAAAAATTGTTGGAAATGGTTTCTGGCTAGATGCCAGAAAGCTTGTGTTGTTGATCTTTTTCTTCAGGTGTTTAATTAATTAAGTGTCAATTCTCTCTAGCCCTCGCTCCGAGATTCAATATCGCTTAACATACTGTCATATAGTAGATTATTATACAGAAAGAGTTTTAGCCCATTTCCTTGATCAAGGGAAATCGTACCGACTACCATTGTATGCACAAAATCTTCATGCCTGAGCAGGGGATTGTTCTCGGGTCTCCTAGGTGGATAACCGCGACGCTCTCCACTACACAACCGAGCTAGTTTGCAAAATAGTACAATTTAACAAAGATTGAATAAATGGCATTGTGCATTTGTTAGGGGACTTAGGTATATTTTCACTACTGACCAAAGACAGGCAAATGTGAACATAAGGAGGAAGAGATCGACTCCAGAATGTTTCCGGTCGGTGACAACCATAATAACCGAAGTCCATCCACTAATGAACCTGTCATGAATTACATATATATTGCAATACATAATGTGGTGGTGTTATGAATAACTTGGTTGAGTCCGAGAACTTTTTGTCTTCTACTTTACTTCTCACTTCTGTTATAGACTCTCATTTAACTTACTTAAACAATCTTATTCCTTGCTTACATATTTACAGGTAGTACTTGTATTATAACCTTTCATACTTGTATTCCTATTATAACAGCTTAGGTATAATTATCATTGTATTTCTTGTATTAGATACACATAGCCTACAGGAAAAGCCATGATGTATGCAGTTGACCTTTCAGAGGAACAGGTCATGGGAATCACTTGGATCATCATATCAAGAGTTGATTTATATCACGTGATGGGATCATGGATAAGGCATGATGGGGGTGTGTATTGCATGTGTTATGGGTGTGATTGAATGTTTAAACCACACCCCTTTTATGTAATCTTGGCAGGGACTGGTTAAGAGTTCTGTAAAATACCTATTGTATGGTAAGACATCATTCAGATGGTGCAACCCGATGTCATATAAGGATAAGATATCGACATGAGAGACAGAGAAGAAGACCCCATCACTTGTTGACAGTAAGAGATCATAGGCCAGTCGTGATAGTGAAAACCAGACATTTATACTTGTGTTATTACTTGCTATTTAAACATTGAAATCTATGTTGTACTTCTGAATAAGTCTTAAGTTAGTATTCATTAACACCTAACGAGCGGCCTAGGCGGTAAATAATATGTAGCCACCAGCGGGGTGTTTTTACCCAAAATAGGGCTGTTTAAGTGATCATTTTCATGCCTAAATAAGACCCAGAGCGTAAAACAAGTATCTATCCCTGAAAGGGCATAAACAGAGCTTTCCAATGACACCACAACGATCCTTGTATGACCGCTAGTTTTCTTGCAACAACCGCGCAACACGAGTGCAAAAAACATGTAATTCGGTACTTTCCCTAAACAATTCACTATGTAGCGAGTGTGAAAGGGTGGAGGAGGGTGGGATTCATGTCAGTTGGTCCACCGCGGTGGTCTGGAGCAGTCATACGCTCGCTACTCTCCTGCCACCACTTGTCTCTCTCTCTCAGCAACATTACATGCTGAAAATGCCACACGACTTATGTTGTGAGCCGCCACATAGTCCAAATTTCTTTCACTCGACATATGATGCGCCCCGCCAAAGAAGGGTTAAAGCAAATGTGAATTTACTCAAGTTTCAGTTTCCTTATATTACATCTGTAAGGCCTGATACTATTATATATACATTCATTGATTACTATTTCCTGCATAACCCGGGATGGTGGCAGTCCTTCTAGAGTTACTTAATCAAGATATAACTCTAATCTTTAGCACCATGATACTTCTCAGCTTGTTCTTCCTATGTCTAATTATTCTGCTCTCATACTTTTTTACTCCACCCACCTGGTCTGGTCTGGTGTTATCCCTGGTCTTCGGAAGAATGTAATAAGCCGTTTAACTGTTACACTTCCTTCGTTTACTGAATAATAATGTTTAACCCAAAAACGGCGACTGTCCTCAATAGAGGTTTTTCTTGTGTACTGCGACTGTTCTCAATAGATCCAGAGCATAACAAAAACCTTAGAAAACACCCCAGTGGCACTTAAAACAAAGCAATTTGTGATTAGGTGAGATAATTCTCCTCCATTACTTGCCTTTTGACTCTAACGTACCTTTATTTTGGCTCTCTCAGTCTTTCAACTTTGGAGGAGACACTTGATACACAACCTGTACCTTTTGTCTCCTTCACTCACATAGAACAAAAATATATAAAATTATCATACATACATATCGAGCTCTTTGAAACAAGCTAATGTAACAATTTAATGTACTCTTAACAAATCAGATCACGATTGTACAACACACTCATAAAGGTGACATAGAGGGTATTGTTAGCTTACATAAATCCCTTGTCTTAGACATAATAGACAACCCAAGGCACGTGGCCTACACACAGAACCACATACTGTAGTCAAAGGCAGTTTTAACCAATTCGTCACATCCAGCTACACCCAGGTATAGGGTAGATGCATAGGATCCCACACACTTGCACACAGACCCACCACAGTGCTAAGACAGAAATAGCAACACACTTCTCCCTCGTTGCTTATAAAGTTAAGGTTGATATAACAACACTCTTGTCTGACAAATTCGCTCTAGGTAAAATCTCTTACCTAACGGAAAATCAACTGATCCTAATACACACTGGATGTTCGTTCTACTCCTTCACGTATATAACTGTTCCTGTATCCCTAGTACCTATTAACTCATCGTTCCTGTATTAAGTAAGATCAACCTGTTCTTGATCTACGTTAACAAATGTATGGCTGGTTTCATGATATTTGTTTTCTCACTGTCTACTATTCTATGGTACTGAACGGTGATCTACTATGACAATTATTGTATCTAACATTCCTTTGTATAGTCGCCACCAGTCTTGCAAAGTATCAATCTGACTGTTAATAATGATGATACAATGTATGATTAAATACCTTTATCCATTACATTACTATGGCTCATTGAACATTGACTTTCAGCAACTGAGCTGCATTGCAATGAAGATGCCGTAATTATGACCCACCATGTCGTTAAAGTGACTGATACTGGCACAATGCTAATAGTACTTCAGCAAGACTCCACAAAATACCCCTGCAATACTTATCTGCACCACATCAGTTGACACAGAGCTACAATATGACAGACTTTACTGAAATGGATGACCTTTGGTACAAACATACCCCACCCCCCCCACCCGTTTTATTCGTCTCCTATGCCATGCAGCAGCATATGTGGTGAGTTATCTGCTCAACAGGTGGCGTTGTGTGTGTGTAAGTGTGAGAGTCCGAGTGTAGGGGGTGAGACAGTGAAGCACAGGAACGAGGTGGCTTCAGAGATGGGGTCGTTTCGGGCCATGAGTGAGCACCGTGCCTCATGTGAAGGCAAGATGGCAGGTGCTCGTTGTACTCTACGTGCTTCACATGTCTCACTCCCTAGACTGGAACAAGACCTCACGGGCTTCACTGTTCATTGTAAAGCGGTGAATGTTAAGGCTCTCAGCCTATGCCCGAGAGGAAGTAAGTTGGAATATAGAAAAAAATAAAAATAAAAAATATCCTTTTCTTATTAATATGTTGCTATTTATCATAATATGTGATGGACTCCTCACTTATAGGTGTTAAGAATGCTGAACACTAGATGAATGGTGTTGGTCATTCGTCTCATTCAATATTATTACACATAATGATCTGCTCAAATAGCTTGATGTTAAAGGAACTCCGGTTCCCACATACTAAAGGCGCCCCAGTGTTGGGCTCAAACCCTAATCTCTTACCCGGGGTTTAATTGGGCTCTAAAAGAAAATGTGCACATTCTATTCTAGGCCGGTCTGTATTATGTAGTCGGTAAAATTGTAGGTGGAGTGTGAGGGAGCTCTTAGGTTTAATGTTCAGACCAGACGGTACTGGTTCATTAAGGCTATTTGTGTATATACTCGTATACACAAATATATGTCCATAAAGGAAAACTAATATATATTATGTATCTACACGTATTACAAAATGTTCGCCTTTATTCGAATAATGGTCGAGTAGAATCCTAAAATATCCCACGAATAAATAACTGAACTATTCTCCGTTTCCTTAACCAAAAATATATTTACTCTGAATTCTTATTGCCACCAGACACAATCCTTCAGCTATGACAAACTAAGGAAGAAAGAGTTAAACAATTCCTGATAAAACTGTTTTTCTCCAAACTAGATTTACAAGCTTTAATAATTTGTTTTGAGTTAAACTAATATAATAGCCAGAGAGGCATTATATGGCTGAGAGTGATACTTATTTGTATAATAATATAAATGTTTTACACTTTCTCTAGGAAACTTTGTATCAACCAAACCCTATTTTTAAAAATGTACAGTTTATATATATGCTACTATGTATATATATTTTCAAGAACTGTCAAAATATTATACATTATATAATATACATGAACATATACATTCCTTGGCTATTATATCTATCAAATATACAGTAATACTATTTTATTTGATAGTGGCTGTTACACCCTAGGCCAACGATATGTTGTTTTACCTTCGTCTGTCTGTTTGTTTGTGTGTAAACAAGGTATCTCAAAGAGCTATGCACCGACGTTCACGAAACTTTGGCGCAGATATAATCTGCGCCAAACAGGAAGTGATTCCATCTAGGCGATTGGTGGAGCGCATACCTCTGCCAGCGTAGACGAAGGTATGCATTCTCCGGACCTCTAGTTTGAAGATTACTTTCAGCTTGGGAATAATCACTTTGTAGTGAGAACATTTATTAGTTCAGGGATATTTATTGGTTAATGTCTGACAAAATATGTTATTTTAGAATTTTTCATGGGCAAGTGATATTGCCTTGCATTTTCAATAAAACAAAACCGTGATATTGCCTTACATTGTCAATACAAAACAATAAAATAACTTTTGCAGTATTAGTGACACTCAATCTTCATCTTGCAACATTGCCCTGAGCCATAATCATCGTTTTACCCGAAATTGACGCTCAAAAATATATACCCCAACTCAGTTTAGGAGACATAAGTCTGATTGCATATACTGTACATTCAGACATAAGGTATCACACTATTATGTTTAGATATATATTTGGTTCCTAGTTCATTGAATCACCACTCAAACCACTAAGTGTACCTGATTAATTAACATTAACAGAAAACACACAACGTTCTGTATGTGATCCAAGTTATCCTGTAAACCTATTTCAATAAATTGTTTTAATTACAATGATTTTGCAACAAGTACAATATATCAGCGTTTTACAATAGGATTAAAAACTAATGAAACAACGTTGATTATAAAAGTGTCATACCCAGAGAAAATCACATAACTCGGACAAAGTTACAAGTAAAAAGCCATCACAACATATACTGTACAAGATGGCTCATAAGAAGCTGTAATGATTAAGTGCTGATCCTTGTTGCTCGCTCCTGTATTGGCAAATTTTTTCCGTCTGTGTACTCATACCTCATGCTTCCCAGTACCCTGGAAAGAAGCAAACATCCATCCAGTTCCTAAAAAAGGTGCCTCTTCAGATCCATCAAACTACAGACCAATAGCTATAACTTCCACTCTTGGTAAAGTCTTTGAAATTATATTAAATAATCACATAATTAAGCATCTTGAGAATAATTAATTAATCAGTGATAGGCAATATGGTTTTAGACGATGTCGATCAACTGCAGACATTCTTTGCCTTCTTACGCATCAAATCAACCAAGCTACAGACCAACATGGTGAAACACATACAATAGCACTGGATATATCAAAGGCATTAGATAGAGTCTGGCATCAATCCTTATTGTCGAAGATGTCACACTACGGCCTTGCATCATTAGTTCTACTAATTTCTTCTTATCTTCATAACAGACAAATATGTGTAATGGTAGATAGCCTTTATTCTCAATTTCACTCAATAAATGCTGGTGTTCCCCAGGGATCAGTTTTGGCCCCAACTCTGTTCCTCATTCATATCAATGATCTCATATCTACCACTCATAATCCAATACATTCCTACGCAGATGACTCAACACTCCACAGTTCCTTCACATTTACCAATTCTTTCACCCAACCCGATCTTATAAATTCAAAAATAAACACTGCAATTTCTCTGAACCAGGACCTTTCTAGAATTAATGAATGGGGACAAAAGAATCTAGTTTCCTTTAATGCACAGAAAACTAAGTACGTTCAATTTTCTAACCGACAGAATCTCACTGACTCCCATATATTTTTTAATGATGTAAATATTCCCACTTCCCCTAGTATTGACATTCTCGGTATAACATTAACTACTAACTTGAGCTGGACACATTATGTTAGAGGCATTGCTAAGAATCCCTCTAAAAAAATGAGACTCCTGTACAGAGTTCGAGAATTCTTCACTGACGAGCAGTTGGCCATAATATATAAAAGTCATGTGCGTTCTCAGATGGATTACTGTTCACCTCTGTGGAGTGGAAGTGGAGTGGTTGCATTGAGGCAGTTGGACAAAATTCAAAATAAAGCTATTAGATTAATCAATAACCCTGCAATCACACAGGACCTTCCGACATTATCCATACGAAGAAACATTGCATCCCTTGCATTATTCTACAGATATTTTCAGAGCAATTGTTCCGAGGAACTTGCTTCAATTGTGCCGCCTCTCCACATCTTTCCCCGTAGAACTAGGGCAGCTGAGATCGCCATGAATTTACACTTTCTCCTCCACAATGCAGAACTTCTGCTTATCAAAATTCATTTATCCCTAGAACTACTACTCTTTGGAATTCACTTCCCTCGAGTTGCTTTCCACAAACTTACAATCTACAAAAGTTTAAATCCAGTTGTTACAAACATTTTATGAATGGAGGATGCCTTTAGGCACATGGACCTTTTTGTTTTATCTGTGTTTTTCCTTCCTTTGTTCATTGTCTCTTAAAAAAAAATATATATATATATTTTATCTTAAATTAAAATGTCATAATTATCCATATGATGTATCGATGGACTATTGAATCCTGCTGTACATGGCAAGGCTAATATTGACTACAGTTTGTATATAACTGTAATTACGTTACAGCGTAATTACAGCGTAATTACAGCGCTGAGTTGTTCACCAGCGTGCGTCTATTGTTTCGGGTGGTAAATATAGTTTAGCTATTAAAATTTAGCTACTGTAAGCAATCGTATGTATATATGTATTTAATCATATAACAATGAGTGTGTACATGCAAACACTTTATACCCCGGCCGGAAGCGTACCAGGACTTTAATATTGGGAGTTAAGCATCAAACCCACCTCTATATTGTATATTGTGTATTCCTTACACAATCACAGTTAACCCAGCATGAGGATATTACCCCAACCCCTTGTGCATTTGCAGACCTGTCAAGCATGTCTTTAAGGCTAATCAATATTATATTGTTCTCCTGTTTTTGCTCTAGTGTGAGTGTGTGTGTGTGTTTGTGTGTCGTTCTCTATGTCCTTGTTCCTCAAAGGCCACAAGTCGCCTTCATGTTGTTTACGTTTATGCTGTAGGCTATATTAGTTTTCTTTCTTTTCGCGCTTGTTGTTTAAGTTCGCCCGTGATCTATGTTATGTAACCGATATCTATCAGTTAGCCTAAACTAGCCTACATTATTCTAATTTACTCAGACCTCTCATACTGTACCTTTTATGTAACCTGCTATGTCTCATCTGTAAAAATATACGTCTATGCCTTGAAATACGTAACTCATACACAATATAATAATGAGTCTTGAAAAGCACAATGTCATAACATGGTCTCGTACTCAGCATTGTTAAGGGGGAATGATAGTATTTATTTCTTCCTTTATATATATTTTTACTATTATTTTAGTTTCCTCCCTAGACCCTCCTTCAAGATAAACTTGCAAATTGTTCAATATAAAAATTTCCCTGCCAAAGGCCGGTTCCTCTTAAAATTCAGGCTCGCTATCGCTTGCCAGGAAAAAATCGACACCTAAATGACACAAAGGGTCTTAATATTGACAAAACAATGGGGAGTAAAGTCTTAAAATCGCCAAACTAAAGGGCCGAACGTCTTAAAACTGAAAACACAATTGGGCTCAACCCGAGGGAGAAGGGTTCCAGAAAAAACAACCCATCCCGCTTTAATTATCTGAAAGCATTAATATAAAGACAATGTCCAGAATGTGATGTTCGTGTTAGTATTTACTCTGCAAAACCATAATTGTCGATGTTTCAGAGGTGATAATAGTCTTGTCCTGGGTTGGACAGCACGTTCAGCAGTTGTGTCCCTCGTACAGACAATACACTAGTTTTATCTTCTTGAAATATGAAAATAACTAAACGTCATGAAAACAGAACACTTAAATTTGTTTATGCTTGATTATAAATTTCGAATATATTATGGATTAAACGTAAGTTGAATGAAGCATGTTCGGTAAAATACATAATTATATCTGCTATCTGTTTACTCCTTATTTTGAGAAATATAATTGATGGGATGGGTGGTGGGTCATCAGTTACATGCCAAAACAAATAATAGTATTTATACAGTATGTATCATATTAAAGTTTTGACAAAGTTTCAAATAAGTTTGTGAAATACCTTGCTAACAAAGAAACAAGCATGTACACAGACACACACATGTCATACATTTCCTATACAACTAGTTTCTATCAGAGACCTTTAACCCTTATTTAGCGGCGAGCAACATAAGTCGAGTTAAATAAAGCTGGACTATGTGGCGGCGCTCGACATAACTCGAGTGGCAATTTCAGCACGTAATGTGGCTGAGAGAGAGAGACAAAGTGGTGGCAGGAGACTAGCGAGCGTATGACTGCTCCAGACCACCGCGGCGAACCTACTGACACAAATCTCAGCTCCCTCCTCCCTCTCTCACTCGCTACATACTCAATTATGTACTGAAAGTACCGAATTACCTGCTTTTTGCACTCGCGTTGCACGGTTATTGCAAGAAAACTATCCATCATACAAGGATCGTTATGGTGTCATTCGAAAGCTCTGTTTATGCCCTTTCAGGGATAGGTACTTGTTTTACGTTCTGGGTCTTATTTAGGCATGAAAATGATCACGTAAACAGCCCTATTTTGGCTAAAAACACCCCGCTGTGCGGTACACATAAATAAACCGCATAGGCCGCTCGTAAGGTGTTTAAAGTAAGGGGACCGTCCGGTATTTACTCCTAGGGTGTCGGTGAACTTCTTCTGATTTAAATGAGATTTGGCATACGTTTAGAGGACTATGAGAGCTAATGTTTGGTACCATCAGGTTGAAAATTGGTTTTATAGTTTTTTTAAATATGTCAAAAATTAGGGTCAAAATTATACACAATTACACACTACAACAATTGATTCAGTATTCAATAATCTAGTGTATCGTCTTTCTGTTTTTGTTCAATCAACTCACAAAAGGTGTTTCTACAATTTAGTCTGCAATTTTTTGTACATCTCATCTAGTTACATTTTTAGCCTAATATATTTTTAGGTTGTCATTTTTCAATTTGTTTGCAAATTGGAAGACGTGCTGTGCATGAATGGGGGTGGCTAAAAGAATTCCCACAGACCAGTTTATAGAGTTGTTTTATGGGTTTTCCAATGGTATATGAATCATTACTGTATGACCAGTTGATTTTCGATTATAAGTATTTCCGAGTTGGAAATTTTTGAAATTTTCGTTTTGAGAAAAAGCCTCGCAAAGTTCAAAAACTGTTTTTCAGTAGGATAATTCTAATCCTATTACAGGAAATTAATTGTTAATGATTTCTATTTACATTTTAGTCATTTATACATACAGTATATATCAGTCCTATTACATAAAATTAATTTTTAATGATTCCTATATACATTTCTGTCATTTATACATATACAGTATATTAGGTCCATACTCAGCCCGCGAAAGTTTTATATAAAGCTCGAAATAATGCACTTAGAAGCTATTTTCGGCATTCAACTTTAACAGACAGGTTGAGGGAATATATGGCCAGCCTTCTATGTACCTAACGTAATTTTTTTAAATTTCCGAATTTTTTGGGAATTTTACTGGACGGACCTGGGATGGTTCACTTTTTGGGCAATTTTTGCATGTATTCATTAGTTTTCTAGTTTCCTCCCTAGACCTCCATCAAATTAAAAAAAAAAAATCCATTAGATCCCCTTTGTAGATTAATTTGTATATTTTTCGGTAGAAAAATGTCCAACATTACAGGCTCACTATCGTTCGCCAGGGAAAAAATCGACACCTAAATAGCACGAAAGGTCTAAATATTGACGAAGAAATGGGGCGAACGGTCTTAAAATCGACTAACTAACGGGGCAAAATCTTAACATCTGAAAACTAATAGGGCTAAGCATGAGGGAGAAAATGGTCCAGAAATCGGCCCATTTAACCTGACAAGCGCGAAATAGACCTAGGGTAGTTATTTGTGCATTTCTAGCCTTGGATTCTGACAGAATTCATTATATTTACAATATAGAGCATTATTTGTTTTCGGTATGCTTTTATTTTACATATATGATGTATATATGAACCTTCAAGAATGCTAAAATAAGTTGGAAAAGCATTTGGGTGGTGAAAAACGAAGTTATTGGCCACCCGGTCATAATCTCAGGCGAAAGAGAGCCACAGGCAGCCCTCCCCTCTCGCTGTCTGGGAGTCAACTGAGACGAGCGGGGCGGTGTGTGCCAGTGTCTGGGTGTTGCATAACGATCTTTTATGCAACCCACTTGTGCTACATTATCGCGGGAGAGAAAAATAACCGATAAATGATGATAATAAGAGGAAAAATAGTTGATAATTGAGGAGGGGGGGGAGGGGGGAATAAGGTGGGGAAGGAGGGGAGGGGGAGTGGTGAGAATCACATGGATGAGTACTGGAGGGGAATTATCTCACCTAGAGACAAATTCCTTTGTTTTGATAGGCCCTTTTTTTTTTGGGAAGGCTTTTTTTATGGTCTTGCTTCCGTGAGGCCTATCGCGTTCCCTATAGGAAGCCTTCCGTGAGGCCTATCGCGCTTGCCGGGTTAAGGTGGTAGTGATATGCAGTTCAAGATAAATTACACCCCCTTTCAAGATAAATGTGTACATTTTTCGGTGGAAAAATGTCCCGGCCGGAGGCCGGTTGCTCTTAAATTTCAGGCTCGCTATCGCTCGCCATGAACAAATCAAAACCTTGATTTTTTTTTTTTTTTTTTCTATGTGATTGAGGGAGGCAAAAGGCATAACTGCCTATAGCGAGTGCCTCCCCCATAGTTGAAAGAGTGACGGCCAAAATCAAGGGACGTTCGAGCCAAAATGCCTGGACAAACAGAGTTTGAAGCAATTTAAGTCATAGGAAGCGGGAAAGACTGATTCTGGGAGAGAGTTCCAGAGCTCAGCTGTTGAGTAGAAGAAAGTTTGAGAGTAACGTTTCACTCTTGGGTTGGAGAGTTGCACAGAGTAGGGGTGGGATTGAGTTGCAAGACGGGTACCAAGTGCCCTACGAAAAGGAGGTGGTATGCACTGGGATAGCTCTGAGGAACACTGATTATTATAGTAGCGATAGAATAGCGAGAGAGATGCAACATTGCGGCGGAGAGAGAGAGATTGCAGAGAGATGGTGAGTGGACGGGAGTTAATGATACGAAAGGCCTTCCTTTCAACCTTGTCTAGGAGAGTGGTGTGAGAGGAACCTCCCCACACATGTGAACAATACTCAATACAAGGGCGCACTATGCCCCTGTACAGAGCAAGAAGCTGTGCAGGGGAAAAGAACCCCCTAAGGCGGTTAAGCACACCCAGCTTCTGGGAGGCTGCCTTAGCAAGACTGGTAATATGGACCTTCCAAATGAGAGCAGAAGAAAAAGAGACACCAAGAATATTGAGAGAAGATGAAGAGTTGATTTTTGTATTGTTGAAGAATAAGGGATAGTCCGCTGGGAGATCCTGACGGGTAGATAGCTGGAGAAATTGGGTTTTGGAAGCATTAAAGTTAACAAGGTTTTCTCTGCCCCAATTGGAAATAGTATTTAGATCAGAATTTAAGAGTTCTATGGCTTCATTACGTTTGTCGTTGAGGGATTGCTGGCTGGGGCGTTCTGAAAAAGTAATGGAGTAGTGTAAGGTTGAGTCGTCTGCGTATGAATGGATGGGAATTAAGGTACAGTTAAGGAGATCATTTATAAAAATTAGAAAGAGAATAGGAGATAGAACAGAGCCCTGAGGAACACCGGAGTTTATAGGGTGAGGAAGTGAACAATGGCCGTCCACAACCGCGGCTATGGAACGGACGGAAAGGAAATTAGAGACAAAGGCACAGATGGAGGGATAGAAACCGAAGGAGGGTAGTTTAGAAATTAAAGATTTATGCCAGACTCTATCGAAGGCTTTCGATATGTCTAGTGCAATAGAAAAAGTCTCACTGAAATCCCGAAAGGAGGATGACCAAGAGTTAGTAAGATATGAAAGAAGATCACCAGTAGAGCGACCCTTAAGGAAGCCATACTGGCGATCTGAGAGCAGATTATGAGAAGAGAAATGCTTAAGAAATTTGGAAGCAAGAATAGTTTCAAAAACTTTAGAAAGACAAGAAATGAAAGCAATTGGACGATAGTTGGAGGGTTGAGAGCGGTCACCCTTCTTTGGGACAGGTTGAAATGTGAGCAAACTTCCAGCATGAAGGGAAGACGTTAGAGGATAGACAGAGACGAAAGAGTGATGGCACGAAAGGTCTTAACCCTTAATTAGCGGCGAGCAACATAAGTCGAGTTAAATAAAGCTGGACTATGTGGCGGCGCTCGACATAACTCGAGTGGCAATTTCAGCACGTAATGTGGCTGAGAGAGAGAGACAAGTGGTGGCAGGAGACTAGCGAGCGTATGACTGCTCCAGACCACCGCGGCGAACCTACTGACACAAATCTCAGCTCCCTCCTCCCTCTCTCACTCGCTACATACTCAATTATGTACTGAAAGTACCGAATTACCTGCTTTTTGCACTCGCGTTGCACGGTTATTGCAAGAAAACTATCCATCATACAAGGATCGTTATGGTGTCATTCGAAAGCTCTGTTTATGCCCTTTCAGGGATAGGTACTTGTTTTACGTTCTGGGTCTTATTTAGGCATGAAAATGATCACGTAAACAGCCCTATTTTGGCTAAAAACACCCCGCTGTGCGGTACACATAAATAAACCGCATAGGCCGCTCGTAAGGTGTTAAAATTGACAGAAATGGGGCAAAATTTCTTAAAACGTCCAAACTACTAGGGCGAACGTCTTAAAATCTCAAAAGCAATGGGGCTAACCATGAGGAAGAAAGGGGTCCAGAAGAAAATCCCTCAAGTGGAAATCTCCCCTTAAACAAACAACCCCGGTATCCCCCTTTAAGATATATTTGTAAATTTTCCGGGAAAAAAAAATGTTCCAGCCGAAGGCCGGTTCCTCCTAAATTTCAGTCTCGTTATCGCTCGCCAGGAAAGAAATGACACCGAAATGACAGGACAAGTCTTAATATTGTCAAAGAAAATGGGGCAAAAGGTCTTAAAATCGCCAAACTAATGGGCCGAACGTCCTAAGATTTGATAACTAAGGGAGCTAACCACTAGGGAGAAGGGTGTCCAGCAAAACAGACCATCTCCCTTTAAGGGAGTGCGGGATTGGCTACTGACTAATTACTCCTTCAAACTACTGTATTTCCAAGGAAGCGAAGCCATTAGTTTCCGTCACCCTTTCCCAGCTCATGTACCGGGTTCATGTCTTAAGCCGGTGTCACACCAGCGATTTTTATGTCAATGTTTACAAGCAACTGTTCTCTGGCAGCTTCAAGATACAAGTTCCATAGGAATTAAAATACCTAACCTAATCTCCTTTCGATCCAGTTTCCGATGCCAATGCGAAAGAGCCTCACAATATTACTAGAACAAAACTGGCTCATGCAAAATTGCCGGAAATGCGTTCGTGTGACACCACCTGTAGCCACTGTACAACGCAAACACAGGGGAATGTCTATTGCATTATCTGGTATAGTGTTGAACAGTATAATGCGTCAACTGTAGAACATGATTATTTAGCAGGACTGTACACTGCCCTGTGGTGAGGGGTGGTGCTGGTGAAAGGGGAGAGATATATGGAAACACTTGTGGGACAGGGTTTGGCATTTAAATTACTTTCTCTTCCCTGGTTATCGAAAACAGTTCAGGCCATCAGACACACACGTTGACAGACATCCTTGGTACACTCGGGTGCCATAGTCGCTAACCCACTCACAAATATTCGTGAACTTCACCTATTTCTAATTATGGAAATATATATCTGGAAACTAATTTAATTAATACAATTATCTACACATCAACTACAAAACTATATACTTATACTATTTATTGAAAGGCAAGTTATATCCAAAATTCAACCCAATTACTTATAATTATATACATGAAAACATAGGGGGTTCACGAATTTGTATGAGTGGGCTGGAGACTATGGTATCCGAGTGTACTCCACCTAGCGATTTAAGGGGGGTTGGTTCACTTTTCGGTAATTTTTTTCATATATTAATATGGTTCTACTTTCCTCCCTAGACCCCCATCAAACTTAAAACAACAACCCCAGGATCCCCCTTCACCATATAATTGTACTTTTTTCGGTAGAAAAAAAAACCCGACCAAAGACCGGTTCCTCCTAAATTACAGGCTCGCTATCGCTCGCCAGATAAAAAAACGACACATAAATGACTAAAAAAGACTAAGAAATGGAGCGAAAGGTCTTAAAAACGGCAAACTATTGGGCTTAACGTCTTAACATATAAAATGGGTGCGTTCTGAGTATTAGGGAAAATTATACGTATACTATAGAAGAATAAATTATACGTATACTATAGAAGAATAAATTATACGTATACTATAGAAGAATAAATTATACGTATACTATAGAAGAATAAATTATACGTATACTATAGAAGAATAAATTATACGTATACTATAGAAGAATAAATTATACGTATACTATAGAAGAATAAATTATACGTATACTATAGAAGAATAAATTATACGTATACTATAGAAGAATAAATTATACGTATACTATAGAAGAATAAATTATACGTATACTATAGAAGAATAAATTATACGTATACTATAGAAGAATAAATTATACGTATACTATAGAAGAATAAATTATACGTATACTATAGAAGAATTAATTATACGTATACTATAGAAGAATAAATTATACGTATACTATAGAAGAATAAATTTAGGTTATTGGAAAGTTTATCAATTTCTTACTGCATACCCAACAATACGTATGAAAAACCTATCAATGGAATTCTGTGAAGATAAATATTTATCATGACGGTCTCAATACTCTGTGACTTTTGTATATAAGAAGTGTTTTGCATGACACGGTTGCATAATATAACTACAAGTTCGTAAAATAACTACCTGAAACCAATTACGGAATTGATGCAGGCAAAGGAGACCGTTGGGAATGAGAACACTTTGGGAACATGTCCTGAAGTTCCTTTTCTGCTGCCAATCCAATCCCACGATCTTTGGTCAGCTGGGAGGGTTTAGAACGTATTGTAATGTATGTTATCTATGTATTGAAAGAAAATATTATGTCATTTGAGAATATACTTGAAATATAACCATCTATTCAATAGCTGACAAAAACCCAATTTATCTCCAACACTAGGAGAGTTAGATTTTTAGCTAACTATATTTAGCTATAAGAAAAATAAGATATCAATATACTAGCAGAGATGTTCGTGAGATCTGATCTCATGGCTATGATATAACATTCCTAATATATATATACATATATATATATATACATATATATATATATATATATATATACTGTATATACCGTATATACAGTATATATATATATGTATATATATATATATATATATATATATATATATATATATATATATATATATATATATATATATATATATATATATATACAGTATATATATATCATTATTTGACAATAGTCATAAATAATACTCTTTAGCAAGCATCCTGAAGGAGATACGGCTAATATACAGAAATCCGAAAATATATGTAAAACAAAACATAAATTGCGTCGACTATATTCACAATTAAGGAAAGTAGAGAGACATAACGAAAATGCCATATGACTCTGTCTCCCTTACGACACATCGTGTTGCCAATTACGAGCTTTGATAAACTCTCACCAGAAAAATATTGCTTCCCGAGCTTATCAAAGCTCGTGATTAAATAAGACACCTAGCTAATCCCTTGACTCGATTCCAGTAAACAGTATGATACCTCAGTTAAGATAGCTTTAAATGAGTTATTTAATGCGACTTTTAGTTGTGATACAATTTGTTATCAACCTTTAAATAATAACATGGCTTGTAACAGCATACTGTAGAAAATACAAACCAAATGAAGAACACATAATTTATCAATAATTAACCAGGCAGATCTCAGCCCAGCAGCCAATTATATGACGATAACGCACAACTCTTCCAAGGAAAAAATGGGCGTGGTTTACAGATATTTCGGGAAGGAATGCAATATACTTTATCTCGTATTGTGAATCATGAAAAAGACAAAATAAAAATTAACACAGTGCATCCAAAGTGAGGATGAGGAAGGATAGGATTGGCGTAGGAGGGCAAGGGGTGACTTGGCAATTGTGAGTGAAATAGGACAAAAAAGGGGAGACTTAAAACACGGAAGTGAAGGGAGGGGAGAGGATAGGTAGGAATAGATAGGGTTGTAAAGGTGAGGAGATAGGGAGAGAGGAGGGCATGGAATGTGTGTAATATGAGTTTATGAATACGGTTGGAAATGGTGAACAACTGGAATAGGGGAGAGAGTGGCAGAAGGGAGGGGAGGAGAGGTTAAAGCGGGGAAGTGAGGGTGGTTGTGATTAATGGTATGAGGGGACACACCAAACTCCCTCCCCTCTCCTAGTTTATTACCAGCCCGCATTAATGGACTCACCTAACATGGCAACAGTATATAATGCACATCACGGAACACTGACACGCTAACACACTGACCTGTGGTTGGGTCACTCTGATTAGTACATTTACCATTTATAGCTTAGAGCACAATATATTAGGTTCTATGTGTATGTATTAGGTTTAACCCTTTGTGGGGCAGAGTGGTTTTGGCAATAGTGTAACGTCGTGCACTCATAGATCCCAATTGTGTCGTTCCCTCGCATGATCGATTTCGGTCACTTGTCCTTTAAATGTTAGGCTAGTGTATATTATGATAGTTTACATTAGGTTTCATATGCATGGGCTATGTTAAGTTATCTTACGATAGATAATAAGATTCAGTTTGGCTTGGGAGTGATAGCTTAGACTAGGTTAACTACGTTTAGGTTAGTTTAGGCTGGATTAGGGTCGGTTTGTGTGGTCTACAATGGGTTAAGGTATATTATTTACCGGTATATTGCATTATACTAGGTTATTGGAGGAGTATAATTGACCGGGGATTGAGTCATCCTGGAACTCAAAGAAAATCCAGAGAACGAGATTATTCTCCATTTACAATTTGCTGTGTGGCAAAGCAATTTTGATTTGATGCCAACTTAAATACTGAAGTTAATTGTGGCAACGATATAGTAATAATCCTGGTAAAATGCGTTCGGGGATGAGGGGGAAGGTTAAAGTGGAATAACTATACATGATTGGCGTTGTAATTGTCATCATAAAGAATATAACAGAGAAGCCATAATATCAACATTTGTACTCGAAAATGCTAATGCCTGCGAGTGTTGGTTGCATATTAAATTACTTGCATGGTACTTAAGAAAGCATACATGGACGGATTTACATTAGTATATATGAACACCTACAGTATGCCTTGATTGTAATCATCCTATATTTGTCTTTTAACCGTAGACCTACGACGGTTATTAAGGCCTTTTACACCATATTGGACACGTTTCGGCAATTCTGATTATACACATTGTTTAGTATAAAATTATGGTTATCTAAACTAAAAAATAACCAAATCACATATCAAATATAGAAACACTGATGTAAGATTTATCGAAAACAAACTTGGTAAATGTGTCTTTGCTAAAAAAAAGTCAGGCAACAATACAGTGCAATATGAATTTCTCATAAATCGCTTCTACCGTTATTTGTATACCGAAATAGAATCAGATCTTTTTATTAACCTAACAAGCACTAAGCTATGTAATTGAACACCATTGCCTCTTGCTAGAGGTTGACCATTTTGGCAACCCTTACCAATTTTGATGAAAACCACATCAGCGTGTAGGGAATGCAAGCGCGCATCCGGCCATATATATAATATATGTGTACCAAAAAAAAAAATTGGGTGGGTGGGGTGGGGGTTGGGGGGTCGTCTGTAGTTAAAAAATGTGGTGCGAATGGCATTGCGTGGCGATTTACCCGCGCCTATATTCTGCCGTCTCGGGGTAGAACCAAGGGGAGGGGAGGGTGGATTGATGTAAATATTGCATATATATCGTAGGTTTAGCACTTACAAGCCTTCTAGTGTACATGTACATATGTAGGTGACCCATCTGAATATTACATAGCAAGAGATAAGGCGCATATAAGAAATATAAGATATATAGAGGCAAAATTGTAGAGTGAGGCACGCTGAATGAATGACAATATAGGGAAGGAAGGAGGGAGGAGGGAGGTAGAGGTGCCCGAGGGCAGGGAAGTCACAGGATTCTCACCCTTACAGCCCGATGTTATGGTCTGGGAGACGGGGTAGGAGGAGGAGGGAGGGAGGGAATGAGGGGGGTTGATATAGAGATTTTGCTATATATCGCTAGTTTAGATGACTTTCATGCTTTTATTTACTCATACAGACATTGTAGTACACCCATGTGAAGAGTGGACACCAGTAACTATGGCAAAAACAGCATAAAAGAAAGAAATTATAAATATACGGTATATACGAGAATGGTAAGTCTGGGTAGAGACAGTGTTATGTTACACTCGAGCGATAGGGGGTTGGAAGCTTGGCATACGAATACTGTCGTATGTTATTTATTTCAAGTACTATGTATTATACATGTATGTTTGAGAGTTATGTTGTGTATTTTGTATGCTATAAATAACAATAACCACAATGAAATACAAGAGTAATAGTGAAGGTTACAGAGAGAGATGGAGGGTGGGTCAATTTTCGATATTCTTACAGTTTCTTACAGTAGATCCTCTGGAAAAAGGCAAACTATGCCTGTGTATCCAGCTCAGTACCAGTGCTTGCACTGCTGCGGTCGTTCACGGTGTTGGCGGCGGCGGTAGCAGACGCAACATTTTTACTATTCTGTATTTTTGTTTTATAATCAAACTTCAAATCTTGTCTTCCCCATGCTTTATCAAGATTACTTTCAAACTCCCTTATTGATTCGGAATCGACTACATACTGGGGCAGTGCGTTCCACTCATTTACCACTCTATCACAAAATGAGTTCTTCGCCTTCTCAAGCCTATTTCTTTCTTTGTAAATTTTCTTAGAGTGTCCTCTCGTTCTTGTTCCCTCCCGCATCAAGAAGATACCTTCACACACATCCTCATCGTACTTTCCTGACACTATCTTAAAAGTCTCTATCATATCCCCTCTCTTTCTCCTATATGCCAGTGTCGGAAGTCCCAGTGTCCTCAACCTCTGCTCATAACCCGCGTTCTTCAACGTTGGTACCAGCTTGCTAGCTCTTCTCTGCACTTTCTCCACTGCCTCTATATCCTTTACCATATATGGAGCCCACACCTGGTTTGCATATTCCAGGTGTGGCCTAACCAGCGCTGTATATAGATTCCTGAAGATTTCTTCGTCAAGTGACACAAATGTCCTCCTTATCAGCCCTACAATTCTATTGGCTTTGTTTATCTTTTCCGCTAAATGTTCTGAGAAATTTAACTTATTATCTATCACTACTCCTATATCCTTTTCTGCACTCACTTCCTCCATCGCTTCATACATACTGTATCCTACCTTGTCTATCTTGCTGGTCCCAATCCGCATGTACTTGCATTTTTTTGGATGAAAAGGCATTAACCAATGCTCAGACCATCCCTTCATGCCCTCCACATCTCCTTGAAGCAAACCCATATCTTCCTTACTCCTCACTCTTCTATACAGTTTAGTGTCATCCGCATACAGGTATACCTCACTTCCATTAGTTATAACTTCAGGCAAGTCGTTGATAAATATAACGAACAGCAATGGTCCCAACACAGATCCCTGAGGTACCCCACTTGTAATTTCCCTCCACCCCGAGCCTATTCCATTCACCAATACCCTCTGTCTCCGATCTTTCAGGAAGGCTTCTATCCATTTCACACATTTCTCCCCTATATTATAGCTTCTAACTTTCTCTATTAACCTTTTATGTGGGACCTTATCGAAGGCCTTCATAAAATCGCAATATACCACGTCTATTACATCACCATCTTCTAAAATTTGCATCCAATCATCTACCACCTTAATTAGCTGTAGTACCGTCGACCTCCCCGGCAAGATATGAAGACATTGGTATTGTATTATTTACTATATAAATGTGATTTTGAATGTGATCTTATGCAATTTGTATAAACAATAAATTCGATATCCTAGAATGAGGCCGAATGCTGGAGGAGAGAGAGAGAGAGAGGAAGGGTTGAGCCTGGTTCGTGACTTGGCCTAAGTAAATATACGGCGGCTAAAAATAGACTGGTGTCAGATTACACTCTTGATACTGACTGGGCAAATTGCCATATGAACAGTGTTGTATGCGTTTAAAAGTAATATACATTATGCATGTATGTGTGAGAGTTATTGTATGTTATAAAACCTCGATAATACTAAAGTAATGGTGACGGCAAGAGAGAGAGGGAGGGTGGGTAAATTTTTGATACAAAAACAATTGTATTGTATTATTTACAAGTAATATACAATACAAATTCATTTTTTTATTTTTATTGTATCTATTATGTATGCACAATAACAATAATGTCAATATATATACATCTACAAGCAAGCAAGCAAGCAAGCAAAGCAGTGAGAACGAAGGCGAGAGAGAGAGGAAGGGAGGGAGGGAGGAAGGGTTATCAGGATGACTGCGCGATAAACTTGTGTCACACCAGTGAGGACTGTGGCGTGACAATTTTTGATATGAACACAGTTGTATACTGTTTTGTTTACAAGTAGTGAACACTATATATATATATTTTGTACATGTTTTTACTTACTTGTTATCAAATAAATTACTATAACATCGTTTTACGCAAGTAAATCGATGTCAACCTAATTTTTTTTTTTTGCAAGTGTCACGTCGAGTCTACAGACCAACATTTCGCTGACATATACTATGACCAGCCGTGGCCTAGTCGGGTAAGGTGATGGAAAGGGAAACTGAAATGGTGCCAGGGGAGTGGGTTCGAATCCAGGCGGGGGTTATGGAGAAGGATGTTAGAAGCTTAGAAAAATGTTGATACAAATTTTTTTTTTTACAAACTCATATCCTTGTATTCAAGCAATATGAAATATTCATAGAATAATTCATATTGCATGGATACAAGGACATGAGTTTGTATTTTTGTTTTTTTAATCTTTTTGTTTTATTTTTGTATTTTTATATATATATATATATATATATATATATATATATATATATACTGTATAAGGAAGACATACAGTAAATTGAATAATATTTAGGTATACAATTTTTGTTATTACAAAATACTAATATATTTCAGTGAGACAGTAATAGTTTCATATAAATTATTGTTACTATTACATACAATATATTTGATTGATAAAAACAAATTATATATTACATTATTATTGCATACAAATTTAAATACCATTATGCTCAGAAGATTTACATATATATATACATTATGATGCATTGAGGTAGGCGTGGTTCAGGTAGGTCAGGTCAGGTCAGGTAGGGCATGAGTCAGGGCGGGGCGGCGACACTCAAAAGTTTTTGATGGTGTGATATTCACGGAAGCAAGCACCCAAGCATAGGCCAAGTTTGCATTCATTGCAAATAGTGTTGACCTTGATTTGCTTCCTGGGGCGTTTCGTGGTGTTAGCGTAGACGTGACATTTCACCTGCCTTCGCCGACCGCCAACAAAGTCTGTATGTTCTGGGAAATGCCTCTGGAGACCTGGCTGCATGCGGTCAGGTAGATGAGGAGCTCGCCAGCCCAAATGTGCTGTTGTTGGCTCGCCATAAGTCTCCAGAGGCTGAAAAGACACGTTGTATACAAACTCCCAAAAATGTAGTTTTTGGTTCGGGGACATGTCCTTTTTTACCAGCCCCATGTTGAAGGCGTTGAGCATCGTGATGTCAATGAGGTGGAGGAACAACTTGTGGTACCATCTCACAGTCTTCCTCAGACACTTAACGCCAGCAAGTTGGCAGTCGGACTTGTCAACCAGGCGCATATACTTGGTATAGTCAACTACCATGTCAGGTTTCTGGATGTTTTTTTTTGTCCGGTAGTGGACTTTACCTGAGTCAACCTGTGCGCCTGAGTGGACAGTTGACAGCAGGTGAACTTCTCGCTTGTCCTTCCACTTTATTGCCAGGACTTTCCCTGACTTCTTAATTTTCTTAAATTTTCCTTGTCCTCTTCTTCGCCGTCTCCGTTCTTGTCATTCACGGTGTTCTTGGGCTTCTTCGTCATCTGATGGGGTGTCACTGGACGAGGGGTTGTCAATTGGAATTGGCTGACTGACGAATTTGGGCATGAACTTCCTGGTGCATCTGACAGTACCACATGACCCCGTTTTGTTGTCATGTAGATACTGGCAGAGAGCAGGAGAAGTATACCAATTATCGGTGTACAATGTGTGCCCCTTGCCCATGTAAGGTTCCATAATTTTATTTACATTGGCTCCAGACATGCCCAAGGGGTCATTGGCAGCGACTCTTGGCACGTCTATATCAGTGCCTGTATAGGCGATCATGTCAAGCACTATGCCGGTCTCACAATCACACAACACAAACAACTTGATGCCAAACCTATCCCTATTTAGGGGGATGTACTGCTTGAACACTAGACGACCCTTGAACAGTACGAGTGACTCATCAATCACCATATTGTGGAAAGGGGTAAAGTGTCTCTTGTACCTCTCCATCAACATGGTGAAAACATCCCAAATTTTCCATATTCTATCAGCCCTGTTATGGTTATCATTGTCTGCGAAGTGCGTAAATCTTAGCAGCAATAAAAACCTATCATGGCTCATATATTTATTGAAAACTGGGGTGGCGATTAGGGTGTCGTGTATCCAATAGTGTTGCAGTACATGTTTCCTGATCAGAGGCATCAACATCAACAGTGCCAAAACACTCATGA
Source organism: Paralithodes platypus (assembly GCA_032716605.1). Classification (NCBI taxonomy): domain Eukaryota; kingdom Metazoa; phylum Arthropoda; class Malacostraca; order Decapoda; family Lithodidae; genus Paralithodes; species Paralithodes platypus. Next base: position 25,878,890 of record CM064512.1, read on the forward strand.
ACTCTTTCACTGTTGTGTCTACCCAGGCTCGAATTCTTGCCCGGGGAGAAATCACATTAATGCAGTCTTTCATCCACCTATAGTAGGCGTTTCTTTGGGCCACAATGAACGTGATGAGATGCACGTAAAAAAATGCAATGACAAAATAACTTTGCTTTGCATCATCACCACAGGGGCAAGTTCCAGATGACCCAGATTGACTTGGACCAAAGTGGTGCAAATCAGGCTGGAAATCGGCCCCTTCAGACCATGCAAATCTGTGGACGTTGGCATCCGGGATAGGTGAGTCGTCTTCCCCATCAGCGACACCGTTTTATAGATATATAGGTCACTGTTGTGGTCCCTGTACAGCAGATCGTCATCATTCTCTTCATCTGACGAAACCCCTTCGTCACCCGCATCGTGCTCAAACTCACTGTCACTGTCAGTGCCCCACCCCATCTCCCTTGCATCGTCGTCGACAAAATTTTGACTTTCATCGTCAGACGGGAAGAGCCGGGCACCATACTTTGATGGAGTCAAGGGTTTAGCCTTCCTGACTCTCTTGGGTGTCTTTTGGGTAGCGGCAGGGGTGGCAGCGGCAGAGGTGTAAGAGGTAGAGTCATCGGCAGGCACTTTGCTCTTAGCTTTCGCCTGGCCTGCACCCACTTTCCTCCTACTTGCACTGGTAGGGGCGCTGGCGGGGGTGGCAGTGGCGGGGGTTGCAGGGGCGGATGGAGATGGTGGTGGTGGTGGCGGTGCGGTGGTGGTAGAGACAGATGGTATTTTTTTCCTTCGTCCCTTCCCTCTCACCCCAGTGGCCCCCGCACCTCCTGCATCCCTAGGGCGGCCTTGTGTTGCAGCAGGTGGCCCTGCTGTAGTAGAGGCAGCAGCAGAACTGGTGGTGGTGGTAGCCTGGGCGGCAGTGGTTGTATCAACAAAGGTCAATGACCTTTGTGCACGTGTAGTGGTCGCACGTGCCTTACGTGGCTTTTTTGGTGGTTCCTCTTCGTCAGAACTATCCAAATAAGTAGAGCTATATAGGTATTGTGGCTTCCTGGTAACTCTCTTGCTTCCACGGGTGCTGACACCGCCCGAAGCAGGGTTGGCTGTGTCATCAGGCGGCATGGGAGGGCGACGTGGAGTCTCCATGGCAAGTGCATATGTACTGCTTGCCCGTGCGCGGCTGGGGTGTGCTGGGTGGTGGTATCGAGAGTTACCAGCCACCACTACTTGCACACCACTTTGTTGCCGCCTGACTCATAACCGACGGTTTTCGTATGTGTTTAAAAAACCCGGCTCATATGAGGACGGTCGCCGTCCACTAGTACGGACTCATATGAGGACGGTCGCAGCCCATGGGTTAATGTTGGTAAAAAGTTTAATATATTTACGAGTATCAAAGCCAGATGATTTCCGCACATGACGGACCTGTCAGTGACAGCTTGGTTTTTATGCCAGATACTTTACAGTTGGGTAATTGTTTTTACCATTTCTACCAACAACTAAAAATAACATGTATCTGGGGAAAACAGGGAATGTGAGGAGAGAGGAAGGGAGGGATCCAGTGGGAACGTAGGTAATTAGCAAGAATGCATATTCTCTCTCTCTCTCTCTCTCTATCTCTCTCTCTCTCTCTCTCTCTCTCTCTCTCTCTCTCTCTCTCTCTCTCTTTCTCTTTCAATTGATACGTATAAGAATAGACTGGGCGATTATCTCTTACATCCTTTCATAAATAATAAATGTACTGAACTATCCAACTCTAGCTCCAGCATCAGAGTATGAATTATTTTGATGGAACACAAGCGAAAATGTGGCAAATATACTGCAAGTTCTGAATGTGAAATAATTATGTTTATATGAAAGTGCACTTTGAAGATTTTCATGGAACTATTCTCCTTGTTTGGAGGCTGGAAAATTTTATACTTTACTGACAAATTACCCCCGGCATGAGACATTAATATAATATTATCCTGGTAGTTATATAGTACATGTATAGCATTGTGGCTGCTTTAGGTAGGGTCACTAACTAGGCTTTAAATATGCTGAAGCCCTCAATTATTATATCAACAATGAAAGTGTGCACACATACATAGAGCGTTCACACACACAAACACACACACACACGGCCCGACTATCTCCTGCAAAATAATTACGGGTATTCTACATGTTATTAATATGAATACTATGTTCAACAAACTAATTGTAAATGTATCTACATGTTATTGTGTGATGCAGGAAATAAAGAAAACTGTGTATAAAATATTTCAAATCAAGAAAATACATGGCTTGTAACTTGTTTAGATGCATTAGAGCGACACCAATCCTTGAAACATCGACACTCGGTGCAATACAGTAGAAGTGAAGTGTTTCGCATTTGGAAAATGAATTTTTTTACGTAAATCTTCCACCTCGACTTACAAAAATTGACCTTTCATTGCTTTGTCAGAAATATGATTTGACCTTCGAAAGATTTGTCTAAAACTGGCTATTGTACTGTTCATATAATATATTAAATTTAGTTGAATTGTCTGGAATAGACACTCCTAAGGTAGCAAATACATTTAATTAGCATCCATCTTTTAGGTTATGGGAAATGATCGTTTTTAGATTTAGCAGTAAACGTTTCTGGGGAACTTTGTCAATGGCCTTTTGAAAATCAAGGTATATAATATCTACAACTTTACTCTCATCATAGAGGTTGAGGATATCGTGGAAGAAATCTAAGAGGTTTGTTAAGCAGGAACGTTTTTTACGAAAGCCGTGTTGAGTATCTTAAACTATGTTATTTTCCTCTAAGTGATTTACGAGTTTGTCTCTTATGAATATTTCTAGCATTTTACATACAACTGAGGTTAAGCTAATTGGACGATAGTTACTAGGTAAGGATATACTGCATTTTTTGTTAATATCGGCGTTACATTGGTGAGCTTCCACTGATCAGGCATTGTCCCAAACTAAGGATTTATTGAAGATAAATGTCAGTGGTTTGGAGAGCTCATACTTAGCTTCCTTGAGAACTCTAGGCGAGATTGTATCAGGTCCAGGTGATTTATTTACGTTGAGGTCTCCAAGCTACTAAATATTCCTTGTAACTCTCTCTCTCTCTTTTCTCTCTCTCTCTCTCTATCTCTCTCTCGCTCGTGTCTATGTTCCTTTTATGTATTTCCTTTATTGTCCATGCACATATTGTACAAGGATCAACAGACAACAATTACTAGATGAACACCAATCTTCCTACGCTGTTACTGAAAATACTTAACGTGATTAATCTTGTGAAGCTGACAAATTAATTCGCGACAGTCCATGGAACCTGCGGACGAAATGGCGAAGGCAGTGATTTGCATACAATTGACATGCTCAATACTATTTTGCCTCAAGTTTCCTTTGTTGTGGCTACCATTGAACTATTTTATGCATATGATTGCACTATGATTTTCCCGTTTGAATGGCCCCTCCCAGTAAATTCCAGTGGTGGGGTACCCCCGCCAGCCATGCCCAAAAATGGCAAATCCCCAGAACTGAGCTAGCTCAGTTCATGAGGTGACCACTTCAAATAACTTGCAAAATCTTTTGCAGGGTCCCAGATATTATGAATGGCCACTTCCAGCAATTTCCAGTAGTGGGGTACCCCTGCAAGCCACGGCCAAATTGCAAAGCCCTAGAACGGACCTTGGTAGCTCACGAGATAACCACCTGAAGTTAAGTGCAGCTTATTGTGCAGGGTCCCAAATATATAATAGTGGGTTGCCAGGAGCCTGTAGCTATGTATGTTCTGCATTGAGATTTCCCATCAATTGACATGGAGATTTGCTGGAGATAATTTATCCTGTTTACATAATTGGTATGAGCATATATCTATTTTATCATGTAGTGAGATATAAGGTTTATCTCCGATGTTTTTCATCTCTTTATTTGTAGAGCAATAAATAGAAGTGTACTTAAGGTACCTGCGCAGGTCATGTTGCTTGTATACCGGTACCTAATCATTGTAAGACAAGAGCCAATTATTGTCTTCCAGTTGAGCGGACTAAAATAATTTACTCCACTAATTCACTGATCTTGAATCTTTGCAGGTGCTGCTTTTATGTGATTATGAGATAGCTTATGCTGGGGAACCGAGAGATGGATATAACCAATGCGAATGGTACAAGGTCAATGCAGGAGAACCTCTGCAGTCTTCCTTGCCACCTCTCTTTTTCCAGCTCCTGCCACAGAATATTCAATAGACCCTGTTGGTCAAACTTTGGGATATTACTGTATCTCCTGGTACAAGCTTTCGATGCAAGCTTTCTTAATTGTCGGTGATTCACTTGATGGGGTTCCCTTTGGACGTTTGACGGCAGTATAATTTTGATGACATGAAGGGTGATATTGCAGATTTGATTCCAAGGTGCCCTTCTTACTAATCCTGCATGTAGCTTCAGCATATTTGTCTGTTACTAGATTTTGGCGCAAATCAGCTTTATTATAATGTGTTTACCAAATGTTGTCAATAAATATTTGAGCGTGGCTGGCAGGGGTACCCCACCACTGGAAATTACTGGAAGTGACCATTCATGATATCTGGGACCCTGGAGAAAAGTGTGTAACTTGTTGTTGTTGTTGTCGTTCCCTAAGGTGCCTGGCCGAACATCCCCAAGTCCCTAAGGAAGGCCATGGCCACAAACAGGCTTTCCCACAGAGCTCTCAAGGAGCGTAGATTATGTTGTTGGCATAAGTGATTGTGTAGTATGGGGTGCCGTGTTGCATCCTGGGCATGTGTCGACGATGGAGATATCCAGTCTCTTCTGATAGCTCAGAAGAGGTGGATGGTTCCCACATCTCAGCCTTGCCAGGTGGACTCGCGAGGAAGGGAGGATTCAGAAAGATGGGTTTCCGGAGGTCGTGCCTGCAACTGCGTGTTGTCTATGAGTGATTGGATGGAACGGCGAAAGATATGAGTATGGATGTGCTTCTGGAAGCTGGTTTGGGGTGGGCAGGGAGGGAGAGAAGACAGTATTTGTGATGATACCATGTGCTGGGTGTTGTTTTGATATTCCTTGGTGTCTGTGGGTGTGTTGCCATGTAGTGTAGTGGATGGTGTTGGTTTGTGGAGGCTGCAGCCAGGAATTGAGTGCCTCTCATGTCCAGGTGGTCTTTGACTTTGAGGAATTTGGTTTCTTGATGTAGGTGATCTGTAGGTGTAGTAGGTGTGCAACCTGTGTTGATTCTTAGGGCTTTGTTTTGAATAGTCTGCAAGGTATTGTTGTGTTTTTCAGTTAGGTTAGAAGCCGAGGCAGGGCTTGCATTTTCCATCACTGATCTTATGTATTGTTTGTATACTGTGTTGGTAGTTTCTGTGTTGTGTCCAAATTTTGTGTGGGCAAGTGACCTGAGGGCGTTAAGTCTGGGTGTTAGTTTATTTTTCATGTTTGTGATATGTTGTTTGAATGTCATTAGAGTATCATATGTTACTCCTATGGTTTTGTGTGTGTGTGTGTGTGTGTGCTAGAGGAGTGTTGTTTATGGTGAGGTGCGGGGTGTTTTTATATTCGGTTGTCCAGCTTGTGAGGAGGGTTGCAGTGGATTTGGCTGGTGCTAATTTGAGTCTGTTTGTGGTGCACCAGTCATGTAGTGTGTTGAGAGAGGGTTGAAGGAGAAGTGTTCCACTGTCTGGGTATTGGTGTGTGTTTCTGCGTAGGAAGCTATATTTATTTGGGATGCATGGGGTGTAGGTATATCCTGCATGTATAGATTGAAGAGTGCGGGGGACAGGATGGATCCTTACAGGACTCCGCTTGTGAAGTTTCTGATATTAGATGACTGACCGGCATATGATATGTGTGCACATCTGCCTGCTAGGTAGTTGGCCAGCCACCTTTTTATATTATTGTGCATATTTGTGTTGTAGATTTTGTTTTGTTAGTTGTGGCGGGGGATGGCATCGAAGGCTTTACTAAAGTCGAGTGTGGCAAGTAGTGATTAGTGTGGTGGTCTGGCTGAGTTGATGCCATCAAAAGCTCTTTGTGTAAGGTCTGTAAGAAGAGTGTTTGTGTATTGCAGTGGCCTGAAGCCATATTGTGTTGCAGCTAGGGGTAGAACGTGTGTGGTCAGTTGTAGCACGAGGTGTTCTGACACTTTGGAGGGGGTGCAAGGGAGTGTGATTGGGCAGTGTGAGGAGGGCAGCTTGGGGTCTTTGTTGTGTTTGGGGAATGTAATGATGACACCATGCTTCCAGATGTCTGGTATTGTGGTGTATGAATAACTGTCGTTTGGTATGTTGGTGAGTGCTTGTATGCCCTGTGGTCCATATATGTGTCTAAGGTGTATGTTGCTTATGTGTCTGGACCACAAGCAGGTGAGTGCTTGAGATTGTTGATGATGTGCTTTGTCTAGTTGTTGGTGAAGGGTGCATAGTCAAGGTCATACATCGGATGACACGTCGGTCGTCTTGATGTGGGTTTAGGTGGCTGACATGAGGGAAGTGACTAATGAGATTGTTTGCTTGTTGTTTATATGAAGGAATAAAGTTGTTGCTGTGATTGCGACATGTGATTTTGTTGTGTTGCTGTTGGAAAGTGTGATGGTGTTTAGTGTTTTGTATAGTTTTTTGGGTTCTGTTTTGTGATCAAGTGTTTGATGGGAGTTATTCCAATTTACTGTTTGTTGTTCTTGTGTTTTGTTGCTAATATGTGTGTTAAGTGCTTGGATTTGTTGTGCAATGTCCTATGTGTGGGGTGCTAGTAAGTGTTTCAGTGTGTCACGTTGTCTGATGAGGTTTTGAATTTCTGGTGTGAAGTTGGGGATGTGTCTTTTTCTGTTACCTCTTGGAATGTGTTTTTTGTAAGCATTTTGGACAGTTGTGTTGAATGTGTCAACAGCATTGTTGATGTTAGTGATGAGTGTGCTATTTAGTGTTTAGTTTGCAAGTTATTTGAAGTAGTTTTCTCATGAGCTGTTCTAGGTAAGTTCTGGGGTTTTGCAATTTTGGGGTGTGGCTGGCAGGGGTACCCCACCACTGGAATTTGCTGGAAGTGGTCATTCATGATATCTGGGACCCTGCAGATAATTTTGCAAGTTATCTGAAGTGGTTACCTCATGAGCTGATCTAGGTCAGCTTTACGGGGCTAGTTAATGGTGGCTGGCAGTGGTATCCCACTACTGGAAATTACTGGAAGTGGCCATTCATAATATCTGGGACCCTGCAAAAGATTTTGCAAGTGATTTGAAGTGGTTACCTCATGAACTGAATTAGCTCAGTTCTGGGGTTTTGCCATTTTTGGGCATGGCTGGCGGTGTATAGCAGTATATCACTTTAATGGAATGGCAACAGGGAACCAGTGCATTCGTATTCAAAGGAAGATTCAATACGAAATGTTGAGTTCCATTTACATTATTATTAAGATGAAAGAACTCGTCGAGAGCAGCGACTTGGGGTTGAAAAGGAATTCTCAAGACGGTGGTTTGCCCTTTACAAATAATTTGGGAATGGACTGAGTGCCATTCAGGTCAGTACAATAAACACCACCGTATTCAATCACCACAACAATTACAATAACAACCACCATGAACAATGACCACCATCCTTAACAATCACAATCAATGTTCACCACCACCATTACAATACCAACCAATATCAGCAATCACTACCATCATCAATTCCTCAATCAGCGTTGGGTTGAAGGTGGGATTGTGGGTTTGGGTCAAGTCAACACTAATTTCCCGGTTAGTATAGGCGGTATTGGCTGGCTGGCGTGGTCAACCTGGTTTATATAGTCGCCATATTGTCTACCTTCTGTTTTCTGCCTGGTATCTTCAACACAATTATACTCACCACTTTAGTAGATACCCAACGTACTTAAAAGAATCAATCAACATGCAAATTACTATACCCAACAATTCGATCCATATAATAAGGACCACCCGGTTCTTAACATCAATCCTCCATTACAAACTTCAAAGCACTAGAATAAACTAATGAAAGCATAATTATGATAATTACCAGAATAAAGGAGAAATGCCGATTTGCCCAAAATCAAAACGGCATACCCAACTCTGAGATGAGTTACCATCATCACTACTATTATCACCGTTATTACTACTACTACCACCATCAGCACTACTGATATCATCATAACTACAACTATCACCATCATCACTACTGCAGTCACCATTACTATCATATAGAGTATATATGTATATATATATATATATATATATATATATATATTGTGACGCATGTCCAGTGTGAGCATGCTGTACAGAACGCCTAGTCATGCCCCACTCTCGCTAGGATCGTCAGGGCAGGAACTTTGGCTGTAGTCTATGTAGAGTTTCCTAACTTAGTTCATGTGAGCCGTTGTACTATAAGTAATATGAATATGTATTTTGTTTTCATCTGAGTCAACGAGTTCTATTTTATATCATTAGTTATAAGTATTGTGTGTAAAACTTATTTGTAATGATGGGAGAAGCGGCAGCCACAGTTGGGGGTCAGTGGGTGCGCCATGCGGGAGGTGGGCCTAACTCACTAGCAATCCCCCCCCCCTCCCCCCTCCCCTCAGTGCTAGGAAAGCCTTTGTCTATCCCAGAGGAGAGAGAGAAATTACGTAATGATTGTCAGTGGGCGGTCCTTAGTAGTTCACGTTGGGCTCACTAGAGGGCCGAGTATAAAAAGGGAAGTCTAGCCATTTTTTGATCAGAACTCATTAGGCAGAGCGACTTCTCATTTCCCTTGCTAACTATATATATTCTTCTGACTGATGTGAACTTTCTCTACTACCTTACATTCTTATCTCCTCTTTTCCCTACCCTTTTTAACTTCCATGGTCCCGTTGGTGCAGAGCTAGTCAGCCAACGTATTATCGCTTGAGTTCTCATGAGATACATGCCTATTAGATAGCCTATTTTGGAAGGGTTAACTTAGAATAGGATTGATTTATGTTTGTTGCACTTGTCTATGCATTTCCCTGTGTGTTATTATTATTATTCCTGGTTTCTGCTAGTCTAGGTAATGCTAGACTGGGGTAAGGCTTTTCTGTGTTACGAGTTGTTGTTTGATGCAGTGGTTAAGCGATAAACCTGCATACTCGTTTCGGTTCAGTGAAGCCTAGGTTGTCTTCGCGGCTGACTGTGTTGAGTTAATAATTACCAGGGCGTGAGGGCAAGAGCCTAACCACCCTGTATTTTATTAACAGCTTGTTTTTACTTTGTCAAGGAGCCGGGAGAAAACCAGATACAAGGGATCTGGATTTCTCAAAGTGCACTTGTTAGTGTTAACGTAATACTTTAAACAGTTGTGAGGACTTCGCTAGGCTACGAGCCGTTTTTGCTCAGTCACTGCTACCTTTTGCCCACAGTACCCCAGCTAGACTTTACTCGATTAGTAGATACAGAATAGTATTGAAGCTTTCCTTATGTATGATATTGTTTATGCACTATTGATTTCATGTGTTGCAAGCTTGGCTACTTTAGTGATTAGTGGCCCACGCGCACAATCCGAGTAGGCTATTGCCGTTGCATTTGCGGAGTACTTCTTTTTAATGTTTGCCATTTACTATTGCATATTCTTTTAATTATTCTTATGCCAATTTAAACCTGTAATAGTATTTAATTGCCAGTGTTTTTCTTATTGAATTACTGTTCAAAATCCGATACGTACTTCTTACGAGCATCCGAGAAGCATCTAACTTTTTTCAGAAGATCCTTGCTCGATGCTTAAGGACTATTAATTAACGTAACGTAATAGTGCCGATCCGAAGTAGAGGGTGGAGGACTTCTTAAGTTCTTAGTCAAGGGTGGATTACTTCGGCTTCGGCCAACACTATTCTTTGGTGTTGTTGTTTCTTACTTCTTTGTTTGATTGTTGACCAGACTAGAGAATTCCTGTCTCTTTATTATCTGTTGTTGAACACTAGTACCGAGTTCTTGTATACCCCGTTATAGCAGATTGAACTCTGGAGGGTATTGGTGTTTTTTGTTCGGCTGGCAGTACTCAGGGGTTGGGATCGTGTGTTTCCGTTGTGGCAGCGAGCCGTATTAGAGTCCTGATTGAGAGCCCTTGTGTACCCGAGTGCCAGGTCGTAACAAATGGCGACCTTGCTTAGGATTTTGTGAACAGTATAAATTTTTGCAGAGTTGTACAACATTTGTTTGTTTGTATTTTAGCGTGCATATTGAAGAATTTTTTTTTTGTATGGCAATTAGTAAAGCATTTAAGAGACTCCAGTTAATTTAGTAATTAGTGCTTGCATAGGAAGTTTTAACACTTTTGTCTCGAGAATTTTTTTGTGGACTTCAGTATGTCGTGCATTAGCACTGACGATGAGCGAGAGATGCCATTTGAAGGTGTGCCGTTAGTAACCAGTGAGGAGGATGCTAGAGTTTTTGTGAGTAAGCGGTACCACGTGACGGAGGAGAGGCTGACTGGGGTGGATGTTTGTGGCTTGCACCTGATAGCCAAGGTTTTGGGCATTTCCAATGTAGTAGGGATGTCCAAGGGGGAGCTGATTTCCTGGGTGTTGCGTGGGCGACATGGGGTTTCGGAGGAGAGGGCGTTTGGGGGGGTTCCTCCCCAGATCCCCTCTCACTCGACTCCCACAGTGCCGTCCACTCAGTTACCGGAGGTTAGCACTCTCCCACAGAGGGATGAGAATTGGCAGATTGGAGTGCCCTCGGGTGGTGCACATGGTGGTTCCCCAGTTTTTGCCCCCCCTCCTTCAGTAGTGGCAGCTCCCTCTTCCTGCCTGTCTCCAGATATGGTATTTAGACTTGAGCTTGCTAAGATTGAGGCTAGGAAGCAGGAGGATGAGACCAGGAGGCAGGAGAATGAGACCAGGAGGCAGGAGGATGAGACGAGGAGGCATGAGATTGAGGTTAGGAGGCATGAGGCTGAGCTTCGGTACGACTCGGAGAAATATTGTGCTAAATTAGATTTAGATAAGTCTCGTGCAGAGTCGACAGGGACTTGGATGGGCCGTGAGGGCCAAGTAAGAGAACAGTCCTTGGCCCAATTAGTCAAATTGGTGCCGGTATTTAGTGAAACTGAAGTCACAGAATTTTTAATCGTTTTGAGAAGAAATGTAGGGAGCATAATTGGCCTGAAGAGAAGTGGGCAGCTCTAGTCTCCTCAAGACTTACGGGTAAGGGTCTGAAGGCTTATGATGCACTGCCTTTAGAGTCTTGCATTGACTACCCAGAATTGAAGAGAGCTGTCCTACGGGCATACGAGTTGCAACCGGAAACATATCGATTGAAGTTTCGGGGTGTTACAAAGACTAGGGAGGCGACCTTTCTTGAACATGCCCGGGACTTAAAAGATGCACTTAAAAACTGGACACGTTCTGAGAAAGCTGAGACGGCCGAACAGTTGACCGAGCTGTTTCTGCTCGAGCAGTTTTATAAGTGTACTGGTGCAGAAATGACTTTAACTATTAAAGAAAAGAACCCAAAAACTCTACAGGAGGCAGCTGAGATGGCTGACCTCCGGCTATCACTAATTCGTGGGTGCGGGTCTGCCCAGCGTAGTGAGGCAGGTAACAAGGGGCGTGACGCCCCACCCCCCCGAGTTAGTGATATACTTTATGCAAACAAGTACAAGAGCCATGATACCAAGACTGACCACAAGACTAGCACCGTCCCATTTAAGAAGGGGCCGGGCCCTTCCCAGTACCAAGGGAAGCCCAAAGGGGAGTTGGAGTGTTATCATTGTCATAAAAAGGGGCACTTTGCAAGAGTCTGTCCTAGCAAACCACCTACAGCAGCTGTGTCTTTGGCCTGCAACATTGGTGTGTCTCCGAAGTCATCTGAGTTTGCCTGGGGCAGTTCGTCAGAGGCTGAGGCACAGCCAATGCAGAAGCACCTGGGAGGCTCGAACCCTGCTCAGGATGTTTTTGCGACCATAGAGGGCGGGGTTGCGTGATGTGGGCGGGACGCAAGCATGGAGTAGAGGTCTTGCGTGATACAGGTGCTTCCCAGACTCTGATGAAAAACTTGACTGGCTACCCTATAAACGCGGCTCGGGTGGTAGTGGTGCAGGGTATTAATGCAACTCGGTCATACCCGCTGGTGCGGTTGGAGTTGGAGGTGGATGGTGTGGCACGGGAATTGGATGTCGGGATTGTGGAGAAACTGCCAGTGGAGGGCGTCGACCTTCTTCTCGGCAACGACTTTGCAATGCCCGCTTCCGAGGTTATACCCTTAGTCGTTGCCGAGAGGCCGGCCGACGTGAGTAGGGAAGAGCAAGAGTGGGTCGAGCGGTGCCAGACACAACCCATGGCGTGTGTTGTCACCCGAGCTCGGGCAGCTAAAGTGTCACAGCCTAGTCCTCCGCCTTCAGACCAGCGGAGGAACGATCAACAGGAGGAGGCTAAAGCTGGAGTTGGTTTTAAGAGTTTTGACTCGGCGGCTCTCCTGGGTGATTCAGTATTAGCACCATTACTTAATTCTGGAGTAGCCCCTGGGCCTGTCATCGAGAGTGACGAGGCTGGGCATGACGAGTCTCCACGACAGCAACGTTATGTACATCGAGAGAGACAGAGGGAGCAGCCCAGTATCGGGGAAGGTCATGCATTGCTCCGGGAGCAGTTAGATCGCTTGGCACCCTCAGATATAAGTCGGTTGCAACTAGAGGACCCTGAGCTCCAAACGTGTGCTAATGGAGCTGTAGAGCTCGACGAGGACGGCGATGCACAGCCAGGAGATTTTTTTTATTTAGAAGGCATCCTTTATAGGCGTTTTCAAGACCCTAAACGTAGTTGGCAAAAGGGGTCCGGAGTAGTGGACCAGTTGGTGGTGCCACGGGAGTGCAGGGATAGCCTACTGAGGTTGGCGCATGACACACCACTGGCAGGACATCTAGGGGTGAGAAAAACGGTGGCGGCTTTGGGGAAATTGTTTTGGTGGCCGGGGATGAAGTCTCATGTGCAGTCATGGATAAACTCCTGTGATATTTGTCAACGTGTCGGGAAACCGTACCAAGTTATTCCTAAGGCTCCGTTACACCCTATTCCTGTGATTGGGCCACCCTTTAGTAAAATTATTGTTGACATGGTTGGTCCACTCCCTCCCACTAAGGCGGGAAATAAATTTTTGTTAACCATAATGGATGCTGCCACTAGATACCCCGATGCATACCCTATGAAAAATGGAATGGCTAAGACGGTAGTCAGTAACTTGTTGTGGTACTTCTCAAGGTACGGGTACCCGGAGGAGATTCAGTCTGATCAGGGATCTAATTTCACCTCCAACATGTTCAAGCAAACAATGCAACAGCATGGGATACGAGCAGTAGTATCGTCAGCGTATCACCCTGAGAGTCAAGGGGTGCTTGAGCGGTGGCATGCTACACTTAAAAGCATGCTCAGGTGTTATTGTGCTGACAACGGTATGGATTGGGATCTTGGATTGCCTTATGTGCTGTTTGCTGCTCGGGAGGTACCTGTTGAGAGCCTGGGATTTAGTCCAAACGAGCTGATTTTTGGACACCGTGTCAGGGGCCCCCTTAACATGCTGAAAGAAATTTGGGAGGGGACTGTGCAGCCTTGTCCCTTATTAAGTATGTGCTTGAAAGCCGTGAGCGCATGCTTAAGAGTCTGGAGATGGCAGGTAGAAAATTGACAGAATCACAAGCTTTGATGAAGGACAGGTATGATCGCAAAGTGAGGCTCCGGAAGTTCACTGTAGGACAAGAGGTATTAATTTTGTTGCCTTTGGTTGGTAACCCCCTCTCTGCGAAGTACACTGGACCTTATAAAATTGTAGACAAATTTTGAGACTTAGATTACCTTGTTGCCACTCCAGACAGGAGGAAAAAGAACCAGTTATGTCACGTGAACCTTATTAAAGAGTATGTGAGGCGCCCCTCTGAGCCTCTCACTGTCCCTGTGTTGGCTTGTTGCGGCCGTGGTGGAGAAGGAGAGGGGGACAGTCAAGCTTCAGAGGAGGATAGCTTGGATCAACATGTTTCAGCGGATCAGTGGGCGGGGAACTCGAGCCTAAGGGCTGACGAGGCTATAGCTCATTTGCCTGAGCCGCAGTTTGATGCTATCCGTCAGTTGTTCGGTTCATACCCCACTGTATTTGCTGAACACCCAGGCCTCACTACTCAGGCTATGCATGATGTTGACGTGGGGGACCATCTACCCTTTAAGTCAATCCCGTACCGTGTGCCCCCCATAAAACTACCAGCTCTGAGGGATGAGTTGGAGTATATGCTCGGTAGAGGGTTGATAGAGAAAGGCACAGTTAAGTGGACTTCCCCTGTAACACTGCAGCCTAAGCCAGATGGCAAGGTACGCTTTTGTATTGATTTCCGTAGGTTAAACGGTTTGACTCCAACTAACCCATATCCTCTTCCTCGGGTTGATGATAGTGTTGACAAAATTGGTAATGCTCGTTTTTTGTCTAAAGTAGATTTAGTAAAAGGTTACTGGCAAGTACCTTTGTCCGAGCGTGCTAAAGAGGTATGTGGTTTTGTTGTGGACGGGAGTACCTACCGGTGCAATGTTATGCCTTACGGGCTTAAGAATGCACCAGCAACGTTTCAGAACCTGATGAATGAAATTGTAAAGGACATTCCAAATTGCACCGTATATTGGACGATGTAATCATTTATGATGACGACTTTGAGAGCCATTGTGAGCACCTTGAGACCTTGTTCCGGAAACTTAGTGAAGCAGGTCTGGTAGTAAATTTGGCAAAGTGTGACTTCGTAAAAGCCACTGTGCAGTACCTTGGGTTTGTAGTGGGAAGGGACAGGTGTGCCCTCCTCAGAACAAGGTACAGGCTATCAATAAATTTCCGCACCCAACAACCAAGAAGCAGATTATGAGATTCTTGGGTATGATAGGCTACTACAGACGCTTCATAAAAGGTTACTCAACGGTGTTGGCACCTCTCACAGATTTGTTATCTAAAGACAAAAAGTTTTTGTTGGCACCTGAGTGTGAAAAGGCTTTCACTTTGGTGAAACATTTGCTATGTACTCACCCGATACTCAGGGCCCCAGACTTTAACAGGCCTTTTCAGCTGGCAACAGATGCTAGTGGTGTAGGGGCTGGTGCCGTCTTGCTACAGACAGACAATGAAGGTGTGGAACACCCAGTAAGTTTCTTTTCTAAGAAGTTCAATGCTGCACAAAAGAACTATTCTACAATAGAAAAGGAATTACTGGCGATTGTGCTGTCGCTCAGGCACTTCGAGGTGTATGTTCCAGCCTATGGCCCAGTCGTGGTTATCTACACTGATCATCACCCTTTGAGATTCCTGAATCAATTTCACAATCACATATGAGACTGACCAGGTGGTCTTTGATGTTGCAGGAGTATAACCTGGACATCCGTCATATTGCTGGATGTGACAATGTGATCGCGGATTGTTTATCAAGGGTGGATGATCAGTCGTAGGCTATCACAGGTGTGTGGGTTTGAGTGGCGGAAAATAGGCTGCCCTTATAGTGCAGCCGGGAAAAACATATTAAAATATAAAAATCATATAAAAAACTCTTTCTTTTGATATAGGTAATCGTATAAGTTTGTCATAGCCTATAGAGTTTTGAGTAGTCCACAAGTCTCAAACGGCTGAGCTGCTGTAAGCTCGCTCTGGGAGCATGATATTGTGTCTTTTTGCTATTGTTGGGAGGAGTTATAAAATGTGAATTTTTGGTTAATAATAAGATGCGGTTTGGTGATAAACTCAGCTTTGTTTTAGTGCCATGCGGTCGCTGGGTCGCTGGGTGTGAGGGGCTTGATGGGGTTCTGTGTTTGTCAGATTTTAGCTCAGGGTTGAGCAAGTAAAATCTTGGGGAGGTGTGACGCATGTCCAGTGTGAGCATGCTGTACAGAACGCCTAGTCATGCCCCACTCTCGCTAGGATCGTCAGGGCAGGAACTTTGGCTGTAGTCTATGTAGAGTTTCCTAACTTAGTTCATGTGAGCCGTTGTACTATAAGTAATATGAATATGTATTTTGTTTTCATCTGAGTCAACGAGTTCTATTTTATATCATTAGTTATAAGTATTGTGTGTAAAACTTATTTGTAATGATGGGAGAAGCGGCAGCCACAGTTGGGGGTCAGGGGGTGCGCCATGCGGGAGGTGGGCCTAACTCACTAGCACTCCCCCCCCCCTCCCCCCTCCCCTCAGTGCTAGGAAAGCCTTTGTCTATCCCAGAGGAGAGAGAGAAATTACGTAATGATTGTCAGTGGGCGGTCCTTAGTAGTTCACGTTGGGCTCACTAGAGGGCCGAGTATTAAAAGGGAAGTCGTGCCCATTTTTGGTCAGTACTCATTAGGCAGAGCGACTTCTCATTTCTCTTGCTAACTATATATATTCTTCTGACTGATGTGAACTTTCTCTACTACCTTACATTCTTATCTCCTCTTTTCCCTACCCTTTTTAACTTCCATGGTCCCGTTTGTGCAGAGCTAGTCAGCCAACGTATTATCGCTTGAGTTCTCATGAGATACATGCCTATTAGATAGCCTATTTTGGAAGGGTTAACTTAGAATAGGATTGATTTATGTTTGTTGCACTTGTCTATGCATTTCCCTGTGTGTTATTATTATTATTCCTGTTTTCTGCTAGTATAGGTAATGCTAGACTGGGGTAAGGCTTTTCTGTGTTACGAGTTGTTGTTTGATGCAGTGGTTAAGCGATAAACCTGCATACTCGTTTCGGTTCAGTGAAGCCTAGGTTGTCTTCGCGGCTGACTGTGTTGAGTTAATAATTTACAGTGCGTGAGGGCAAGAGCCTAACCACCCTGTATTTTAGTAACAGTTGTTTTTACTTTGTCAAGGAGCCGGGAGAAAACCAGATACAAGGGATCTGGATTTCTCAAAGTGCACTTGTTAGTGTTAACGTAATACTTTAAACAGTTGTGAGGACGTCGCTAGGCTACGAGCCGTTTTTGCTCAGTCACTGCTACCTTTTGCCCACAGTACCCCAGCTAGACTTTACTCGATTAGTAGATACAGAATAGTATTGAAGCTTTCCTTATGTATGATATTGTTTATGCACTATTGATTTCATGTGTTGCAAGCTTGGCTTCTTTAGTGATTAGTGGCCCACGAGCACAATCCGAGTAGGCTATTGCCGTTGCATTTGCGGAGTACTTCTTTTTAATGTTTGCCATTTACTATTGAATATTCTTTTAATTATTCTTATGCCAATTTAAACCTGTAATAGTATTTAATTGCCAGTGTTTTTCTTATTGAATTACTGTTCAAAATCCGATACGTACTTCTTACGAGCATCCGAGAAGCATCTAACTTTTTTCAGAAGATTCCTTGATCGATGCTTAAGGACTATTAATTAACGTAACGTAATAGTGCCGATCCGAAGTAGAGGGTGGAGGACTTCTTAAGTTCTTAGTCAAGGGTGGATTACTTCGGCTTCGGCCAACACTATTCTTTGGTGTTGTTGTTTCTTACTTCTTGGTTTGATTCTTGACCAGACTAGAGAATTCCTGTCTCTTTATTAGTATGTTGTTGAACACTAGTACCGAGTTCTTGTATACCCCGTTATAGCAGATTGAACTCTGGAGGGTATTGGTGTTTTTTGTTCGGCTGGCAGTACTCAGGGGTTGGGATCGTGTGTTTCCGTTGTGGCAGCGAGCCGTATTAGAGTCCTGGATGAGAGCCCTTGTGTACCCGAGTGCCAAGTCGTAACAATATATATATATATATATATTCCCAGTCAAACTCGAACCACCGACAGTCAGGACGAGTGTCCATACTTTAATCCACTATACCACAGCATGATAGAGGATACTTATGTGTAATGGATTAAAGCATGAACACTCGTCCAGACTGTCGGTTTATATATATATATATGATTTAATTTGTTCACATTATACCTTAATATGGAATATTTATCTATAATTTGGTCAGCGTAATACTATTTTGTAACATTATGAATATGGTGTAATTCAAATTAATCACATTGTAAAAATTAAAGTTCAATACTCAATTGCTGGTTCTGATCACCATCCAGTGACCGTGCATGTTGGTGTTAACAACCTGCCTCGAATAATTGATGATAAAGAGTACATAAATCGTCAATACTTTGTGAAAGATAAAAATGCATATTGTGTTAATACTGAAGATCAGTTAAAACAAATACCCATCCCGGTCTCATTTCTCTCCTGTAATATTTAGTCATGTCTGGAAAAGAAGCATATTACTGAATTAGAAAAGTATCTGTCTGACATAGCTCTGGCTTTAAAGAACTCCGGCAACTATACAACATCCTAGACCCGCCGTAAACAGGTTCCAGGTTGGAACGATTACGTTAAAGACCATCATAAAAATGCACGGGTAGATTATAAGGTGTGGAGGACTTTAGGTAAACCACGAAACGGGATCATTTATGAAATATGAAAACTTCTAGAACATATTTTAAGCAAGCTCTAAAACAGTGTAAGAATAGAAAGGAGGAGATTACTGCCACAAAATAGCCAATTCACGAGGTGACTCAAAAATGCTGTGGAAAGAAATCAATAATAAAAGGAAACATAAAATACCTTTGCCGGACACAATTAATCAAGTAAATGGCTGTGATAATATCGCTGAGCAGTGGCGTGAACACTTTCAGCTGTACTTAACCTTATTGGCGGGCTAGGCGGTCTATTTGACCGTACCGCACAGCGTTTTTTTGTTTACCCTAAATAGGGTTGTTCCGTGCTTATTTTCATGCCTATATAAGACCCAGAGCATAAAACAAGTATCTATCCCTGAAAGGGCGTAAACAGAGCTTTCCAATGACACCGAACCATCCTTGTACGTCCACTGGTTCTCTTGCAACGATCGTGCAACACGAGTGCAAAAACCCTAAAATAAGGTAATTTCCTTACATAATTCCCTGTGTAGCGAGTGAGAAAGGGGGGAGGAAAGTAGAATACATTTCAGTACGTCCACAGTGGTCATGGGGAGCGGTCATAAGGTTACTACGCTCGTCCTACCGCTCAGCTCTCTCTCTCAGCAACATTACGTGCTGAAAATGGCGCTCGACAGCTGTCGTGCACCGCCACTTAGTCCAAATTTATTTCACTCTACATATGTTGCGCGCCGCCAGTTAAGGGTTAATGAAGCTTCCCACCCAAAGTCAGTACCTATCAAATGGAAACGAGATACCTTAGATCATAGTGTAAATATGAACAAATAATTACAGCAATAAAATCAATTAAATCATCAAGTAGTCCAGGACAAGATTATCTAACTCCTTATCATTTAATTAACACCCATCCTGATATTGCAGTAAATCTTAGTCTATTATTCATGTTTTTTTTAATCATTCATTTATACCCGAATAAATTACTCGAGGGACTCTTGTTCCTCTCTGAAAGACAAGAACGGCGATCACTGTAACATTAACAATTATAGACCTATTGCTCTATCGTCAGTCTTATCAAAGGTTCTGGAAATTGTTATCCTAAATAGATGCCTCCCTAATCTGAAAACTACCGATAATCAATTTGCATACAAGCAAAACCATGGCACCGAGATGTCCGGCTACCTTCTAACAAATATAATTCAAGAATACAATGAGCGCAGCACTCCCATATATGCATGCTTTATGGATATGTCCAAAGTGTGACATAAACATCTCTTTGTCAGAGGACGATTGTTAACGATTATTTGGGTAGGGTGGCCAGTGTAGGGGTCAAGCAGGGAAAAGGTAATGGATAAATTATTATTTTTTCTTTAACCTGATATTGCCCTTTCAACAAATTTACACACACACACACACATGTTATATATATGGCTGTGCGAGTATGTCTCTGTAAATCAAAACCAAGAAGACGAGACATAATAGAATAAGGAACTACTTTTGTCAATACTACCTCTCTTGTAAATAATACGATCACAACAATAGTCCAGTAGCCAGGTATGGTAATTCCTATGCTAACCCAGAAATGTTTGGTACTATAAGGTTTTATGATTTTGTGAAGATTGAAGCCTACAGAATTCAAATCCACCTCTTGCCGGAGTGGCAACTTTGGGGAAAATCTGCAATTTGCAGAAATCCAAGATGGTTGTCGATGCATTTGTGTCAAACAATAAATCGTCAATATGTTTTGATAAAATCAAGCTAGAGGAATTAATTTGGTATCTACACCTAGGTTTTCATCTATAAGGAATGTCATGGAAGTGTTAAAAAGTCTTTAGGATGTTACAAAGCAGCCATAATCCAAGATAGGCAATTTTTTGTGTCAGTAATGAATCATCTTGAAATAACTAAGCTAGACAAAATAACGGTGGTGTATGCACAATTGCACATATACTGTACATCAAACTATACGTGCCAATCGCAAATCCAAAAACTTGACAAGTGAAGCAGCCCTTAACAGGGTTGCCTGGAACGCCGCCATTAGGACAAGAGACTGAAACTGCACGTATGTGAGGAGCACTCAGCCTTAAAATGTTATGTATGTATGTATGTATGTATGTATATGATTCTACATTTAGGACTTATAATATACATATTTTTATTGCTGTATCTTTGATTTCAAGCATTAACCCCTCCGACCCCAGGGACGTATGTTATGCGTTGCCTATATACAGGTATGTAACCCACAGTACCAGCGAGACAACGTATGTGACCGCCTTAATTACTCTTGTCCTATGACACCTAGAGGGTTCGGATTTGTATGGGAACTACTTTAGGATACCTAGGAGCAATACCGATGGTTCGTAACCCCAAAGTCCAGCTGCGTGCGTGTGGGCGAGCGCAGGAGTGATACGCCAGTATACCGCCTACCTATCACCCAATGATAATTGTGACTTTCCCCTACCCTCCAGGACCCGCAAATTACCTAGGTGAGCAGTTTACACTGTTATTCCTTCATCACTAACCCATCCCATGTGTTTTCAGAAAAAACAATATTGAAAAGCGGCTGGACCTGGAGTGTACTTTTTTATTATATTGCTTGGGGTCCAGGGAGTGAAACCAAAGTTGTAAATTGTTTTAAGAAAATTATATAATTTGGAAATCAAATAATGTATAGAAATGACGGACATAAACAAATCTTTATCAAACATTTCTACAACTGAATGACCAGACTAGGCACTTGGTGAAAATAGAATATCATTAGCATAAATAACTGTCTTTAGTTTACATATAATGTACATATACACATGTATATACAATATACTCAAAATATACAACATGAAAAATGGCTGCACAGAATATATAATGTTGACAAATTTTAGACTATGTTCCGACAACTGAATGACCGCCTTTTGGATTTGGTTAATATCAACACACATTTCTTTAACATACTCATAATCAGAAACAAATTACGCATGCATAAATCTATACACCACATTCAGTTATGTTGACCTGAGGGTCGTTCTCTTGATGTGCTGCCTTCCTGAGTATAGTTTGGCGGTGTGCTCTGAGCATGTGGAGGAGCAGGTTTGCAATTGTAGGATGCAGAGTCTTCACATGGGGTGGCTTACCCTTCTTTATGTAAAGGTGTAAATGTTATGTCGAGCAGCATTCATATTTGTGAACAGTGCAGAAATAATTGTTGGCGTGTCTTAAGCAAATCTTCATGTGTAGCTGTTCTCCTCTCCAAGGATGGTGTATAACTGTGTGAAGTCTCCTTCTCGACGTGTGCTGAGGGCAGTGAGTTTTCCTTTGTTGAAGGGATATGACACTCTGGCACACCCTGTGACTGCATGCATTCCAAGGAGCTGGAGACACTTATCTTCAGCTTCCACACCCAAACCAAGAACACAAAGACGGCTGTATCGTCACTTAGGATGTGAATCACTGTTTTTCCTCTTTGTAAAGCTTGAAGCATGTAGCTGACCATCCTGACATCTGTCTCATCATGGTGGATCTGTCCCTCATCTTCTCCAACTATCAGAATGTTCTCACCCAATGTGCAAGTGTAAAGCAGAAGCAAACATAGTCTTTTGTTGACTTTGTTTTTCATGATGAATTCACGGTTAGAAAGAAGAAATTTCAGTGTGAGCTTATAAGTACTAATTCCAGTAGTACCAAAACAGTGTGATTGTTCATGGTCCCTATCTGATATGTTTCCATAGCGGTCAAAGATCACTTTTTATGCTATTTCTTTATATATCTGAAGTCTGATCCCCAAGCTCTGTAGAGACTTTACCTCCACAGGGCCAGACAGTATGGTACAGCAGCTGACTGGCATCAACGATCACTTCATCTAGGGGACAGGGATCAGTTAATATGATTCCTAATTTGTTTTGGTTTTATTCCCTTTGCGAAGAAGACCAAACTCCTCAATGATGGAAGCGAGCACTCCACAGAGTACAAACTCAAACACAGATGTAAGGCTGATACCTACTTTGTTCCCCTTTTTCATTGTTTCCATGGTCTTCATTCTTCCTGTAATGGAGCTGTGGAATCCATCAGGCAGGGATTTTGTGAAGTCTTGTTGTATTTTATCGCCAATAATCACTCTATCAGCTACATTAATGGTGTCATATGCAACCTTCCTATTAATGATGTTGATGAGAGCAGGCGAAGGATCTGTAAGGAAAGGATCTGCTTATGGAATTCCACCATGATGCGGTTACGATTATCTGTGTCAAGGGTCCTCCTCTTTGAGCCTGGTTACCTGTGGACATATTAGGCACTTTTTGACAATTGCACTGTATTCCTTATATATGAAAACCTAGGTGTAAACACCAAATTCATTCCTTTAGCTTGATTTTATCAAAATATATTGGCGATTTACTGCCTAAAACAACCACGTTGGTGGCCATCTTGGACTTATGCAAATTGCAGAAGTTCCCTATAGTTGCCACTCCGGCAAGAGGTGGATTTGGATTCATGAGGCCTAAATCTTCATGATTCCAGCAAAAAACCTTATAGTACCAACAATTTCTGGGTTCATGGGCTTGGCTACTGGACTACAATGATCCTTGCGGTACACTCTAGGACATGAATGATTCTTCTAACTGTTTAATTCAGCCTACGAAATGCATATACTCGTTTACAAAATCAACGGAACATTCTATTTAGTCCTATAAAGTTTCAGACCATTATTTGTTTCTTAGATTTTACACTCAGGGACATAAGTTATGTAATACAGAACAGAATCGAGTGGTGTTATAAAGGTTGTATTAAGTAGGCCTATATGTTCATCATTAGTTAATTTAAGCAGTTCTAGGATTCAGAATGGGTCAAAACTTCTGATCAAATGTGTACATTCACATGCCATAATAAGTATATATCTTCGTTTAAACTTTAACAATGAAAATTTGTATAGCTTTGAAATATTTCATTTGAGTTCAAAACATTATCAATTGAGCAAACACTTACTAAAGCTCTGTCCATAGACGATTGTTTGACAGGGTCAGTATCCATGGGTATATTTGATTGTATATGATATAATATAATAAATATAATACAAAGAGAAGCGACAAAGTGAGTATATAAAGTCACACTAATTGACCACCATTGTTTGACTTAAATCAAATTGTTTTTGCCCAGAATTTGTATTTCCTTAGTCTATCATTTGTGTCTGTATTTACCAAAATATTTACAGAGTTTGGAAAAATGGCCATACATATCCCAAACTACCTCCTGGATAACGATGAAGTTGTCCACGTTCTCAACAAGGTAACGTGATATTGTTTGGCCTGGCTGGCGGTCAGACAACAGGTGGAGGCTTATTAGGGTGAATGTGTAAGGTGAGTCGCTAGGGCCGGAGTTTATGAGAAACGGTTAGAGCAACTAGGTTTACTCAGCACCCCTTTTGCAATCTCACTTTCAAATATTCCGAAACATTTGATGCATATCGGCTATATTTTAACAATATTTCAACCAATACCATTGCGTTAGGAAAAAGTTAGTGACATAATTTACTCCTTCGGTGCAGTGGCTTCTATTGGGAAGAATACACCCAGGCGGCTATTTTACTGCTAATTCTACTCGATATATGTTGCTCTAGTGCCATATCCCTAGCCCAGAGCGAATTGGAAATATTCCCAATAAAATGATTGGGTCGGTCAAACTCTCCCAATAACAGTCACTATACTCTCCCCTCCTCCTCACACCACCCAGAGAAATCTATCGATAGTTTGCTTGTTTCGTCGCTGAAACACGACCCTCCATATTACGCTTGCGAGCGGAAAAATATGATGTTGTCCTTCCCTTCAACTTGCTATAACTTTATATTTATAGTTATTATATCATGCTTTGTGTTTATAAGACAGATTGAGTTGTGGAAATGAAGATGAAATGAACCTCATATTGGTAACTCATATATAGATGTCACAGTTACATGGAAAAGTGGCCCCGTTTTTGTTGATTTTCAGCTTCTAAAACATTTCCTCATAGAGAAGAGTCTATGCCTTATACCACTCCATTACGGCATGTTAAATTGTAGCAAGCTATTTCCCATATATGTTTATTAGATGGAGAAATCCTGCTTGAAGGAAATTTTTCGCCATACAAAGTCGTAAGACCTAGTTTTCAGAGTAGGCTACACATACAGAGGAGATCTCTGCTACAACTAGACCCCCGCAACTCGGGTTAAAGCAATTAATTTAGTTTTCCTTCAGGCAGGCACAAGTTTTATAATAATATGAAGCATATAGCTCACAAATGCTTGTATGTTACATGAATAAAAGTTTTGACCCTTATTGTGGATCGAATCATGGCCAGTTAGGTTGAGAGTCCATGCCTTAACCCACTGTACGATGGCATGATGAAACCTTGCCATCGTTTTCCTATTTACATTTAGGAGAATGAGAAATCCAACTTGTAGGAAGTATTCTATGTGTAATCTGTAAACTAGTTCCTAAGACTTGGTTTGGAATGGATTATTTCCACCAAGGAGGATTTCTCCGCCCAATAAATATAAATAGGAAAAGGTTAGCTACACTTGATCACATCATGGTAGAGTGGAGACATAGACCGGTCAACGTATAAATTGTCCTCACTCAGTTCTTAAATACAGTACAACGCACGTTTACTGGTTTTTTCAGCAGCTATATATTATGAAATGGGTCTGGTCAGGTTCGGGGCAAAACATACTGGCCATATATTACAGGTGGTAAAATGTATTGTGTCACATGATAATTTTGTCTACCATGCCTACTGTATACTTCATTATCACTACCACTATTATCCATCACTTCCGTCATCACCAATAATGAGAGGAGATTTGTATTTATTTGTTAATTTATTTATCTATATGTTAATTATCTTTAGCTTCCTCTCAAGACCTCCATCAAGCTTTAAAAAATACAACCCATGACCCCCCTTCGAGATAAATTTGTAATTTATTTGGTAAAACAAATTCCCGGTTCTTCCAAAATTACAGACTCGTTATCGCTCGTCCAAAAAATTGACTCCAAAATGACACAAAAGGTATTAAAATCGCCAAACTAGCCTAGTGTGGCTAATCATAAGGGAGAAGGGGGTCCATAAATTATACAAAGCTCCCCTTAAGAATAGTATGACCAACTCACCGCTATGCTCTCCTCCGCGTCCATACCTTCCATTACAGTCTTACCATTACCACCACCAACACTTATCATTAAATGTGTTGTAATAAATGCATCTATAGGTCACGCTCCATAACTCCTCTACCTTTTACCAAACTTCTTAACCCCTTCTATACCGGCGACGTCTTTGATATTGATTCCAGGTACATTTAGACGATTTTATGAAGCTTAGGAAGGATACATGGTAGCTCAAAAGATGAATTGAGACCGTCTGTAACCTTTTTTTGAGTAGACATTCTTCCTAAGCTGAATGAAATCGTCTAATAGTTGCCAGAATATAATGAAAAGTACATCACCGGTACAGAATGGGTTAAGGGGGGAGGGTTATTTATTGGTTATATCATTATATCATTATATATTGGTTATATCATTCATGTGGGGAGATTGTAGGCACCAATCGATCAGGGCTTGACTCAGGTGAGGTTATAGGCATGTGATAAAGAGTCGCTGGAAATCCTGTTTCATTTCCTTGGCCTCTCTTACTGATTTTCTTTGTGCCTCATTTACACTGAGAGTAATCCAGCTAGCTCTCACAAACACCTCCTCCTCCTATCCACTTCACTACACTAAACATGCACACCACACTTCATTCCTCCACACCAAAATTGAATACAAATTATGAACTTTAGCCCAACCTCGGAGTCCCCAGGGGGTGGGACCATAAATGCCCCCACGCCCGCCCGACCTTCCCCTGACGACCCCACAAAACTACCTGGACCTCGGCATGTTACTCTTTCTATTAATTTCTGCAACATTTGCGGACTTTCCTCTAATTTTCACTCTGTTGAACACCATCTCTCCTCCTACAAACCTGATCTTCTATTCCTCACCGAAACTTAGGTGTCTGTAGCAACATCCAGCAGCCCCTTCTCTGTATCCTCCTACTTTCTCTATCCTAGTTTCAAAGCCAAAGGCGGATGTTGTGCATATGTGCACAACAAACTCACTTGCTCTTGTGTTCCCGATTTCGACTCCTCTGAATTCTCAACTTTATGGCTCAAACTTTCCTGTCATGCTCTTACTAAATATTTCTGTGCTGTCTATCTTTCCCCTAACTCTACCAACGTTCCCTAATTCTTTGACTATCTAAACTCTACAGTGGAACACATTCTATCCATTTCTTCTTTCTCAGAACTCTCCATCTTAGGAGATTTCAACGTTCACCACCGCCAATGGCTCTCCTCTCACATTACTGATCCATCTGGTGAACAAGCCTATGTCTTTTCTATTCTAAATGACCTAGAGCAGTTAGTTCAGCAACCCACCCATATTCCGGATCGCCACGGAGATCAGCCCAACATTCTTGACTTGTTTCAAAACTTCTAACCCTTCTTCTTATACTGTCGATCTTTTCTCTCCTTTGGGCTCCTCCGGCCATAAGCTTATTTCTGTCACCTGTCCTATCTCTCCAGTACGGCCACCCGATCCTCCTAGCCAGCGGCACTTGTGGCACTCTGGCGCTGCCGAATGGGAGGCTCTCCGGCAGTACTTCTTTGATTTCCCATGGAATGATTTCTGCTTCCGTGGCCGGGGACCCTCGGAGAGTGCTGAACGCATTACCGAGGTATTCCTATCGGGCATGGAAGCATACATTCCATTCTCTTTCTCTCAGACTAATGCTAATAAATATTGGTTAATTCACGCCTGTTCTACTGCTGCCCGCAATAAGGAGGAAGCATTCAAACAGTACCGACGCCTTAAAACTCAAGACACTCATTCTTCCTATGTTTCAGCCCGGAATCAAGCCAAATCTGTTCTTCGACTTGCCAAACACTCTTGCATCAATAATAAATGCACTGAACTATCCAACTCTATCTCTTCCCAAGCTTTCTGGCATCTAGCCAAAAACCTCTCCAACAATTGCTCTTCCTCGTCTTTCCCTCCCCTTTCCCACTCTGATGACACAACTATCACTTCTTCCTCTGACAAAGCTAAACTCTTCGCTCAAACTTTTGCTAGAAACTCCACGTTGGATGATTCCGATGCTATTCCTCCTTCTCCACCCTCCTCTCTCTTACTTATGCCTAATATCCTAATCTCTTCTAAAGATGTACATTTCTACCCTCTCTGGGCTTAATACTAAGAAGACGTACGGTCCGGACGGTGTTCCTCCTGTTGTATTAAAAAACTGTGCTTCCGTGCTGACTCCCTGCCTAGGCAAACTCTTTCGTCTCTGTCTATCCTCTAACGTCTTCCCTTCATGCTGGAAGTTTGCTCTCATTCAACCTGTCCCAAAGAAGGGTGACCGCTCTCAACCCTCCAACTATCGTCCAATTGCTCTCATCTCTTGTATTTCAAAAGTTTTTGAAACTATTCTTGCTTCCAAATTCCTTAAGCATTTCTCTTCTCATAATCTGCTCTCAGATCGCCAGTATGGCTACCTTAAGGGACGCTCTACTGGTGATCTTCTTTCTTATCTTACTAACTCTTGGTCATCCTCCTTTCGGGACTTCAGTGAGACTTTTTCTATTGCACTAGACATATTGAAAGCCTTCGATAGAGTCTGGCACAAATCTTTAATTTCTAAACTACCCTCCTTCGGTTTCTATCCCTCCATCTGTGCCTTTGTCTCTAATTTCCTTTCCGGCCGTTCCATAGCTGCGGTTGTGGACGGCCATCGCTAACTTCCTCACCCTATAAACTCCGATATTCCTCAGGGCTCTGTCCTATCTCCTATTCTCTTTCTAATTTTCATAAATGATCTCAACTGTACCTCAATTCCCATCCATTCATACGCAGATGACTAACCTTACACTACTCCATTACTTTTTCAGAACGCCCAAGCCAGCAATTTCTCAACTACAAACGGAATGAAGCCATAAAACACTTAAATTCTGATCTAACTACTATCGCCAATTGGGGCAGAGAAAACCTTGTTACCTTTAATGCTTCCAAAACCCAATTTCTCCATCTATCTACCCGTCAGGAACTCCCAGCGGACTATCCTTTATTCTTCAACAATACAAAAATCAATCCTTCATCTTCTCTCAATATTCTTGGTGTCTCTATTTCTTCTGCTCTCAGTTGGAAGGACCATATTACCAGTCTTGCTAAGGCAGCCTCCCAGAAGCTGGGTGTGCTCAACCGCCTTAGGGGGTTCTTTACCCCTGCACAGCTTCTTGCTCTGTACAGGGGCACAGTGCGTCCTTGTATTGAGTATTGTTCACATGTGTGGGGAGGTTTCTCTCACACTGCTCTCCTAGACAAACTTGAAAGGAAGGCCTTTCGTATCATTAACTCCCGTCCAATCACCAACTCTCTGCAATCTCTCTCACTCCGCCGCAATGTTTCATCTCTCTCGCTCTTCTATCGCTACTATAATAATCAGTGTTCCTCAGAGCTTTCCCAGTGTATACCACCTCCTCTACGTAGGGCACGTGGTACCCGTCTTGCAACACAATCCCACCCCTACTCTGTGCAACTCTCCAACCCAAGAGTGAAACGTTACTCTCAAACTTTCTTCTATTTAACAGCTGAGCTCTGGAACTCTCTCCCAGAATCAGTCTTTCCCTCTTCCTATGACTTAAATTGCTTCAAACTCCGTGTGTCCAGCGATTTTGGCTCGAACGTCCCTTGATTTTGGCCCTGTCACTCTTTCAACTATGGGGGTGGCACTCGCTATAGGCAGTTCTGCCTTTTGCCTCCCTCACTCACATAAAACCTTAAAAAGTAAAAATTACAGAGTATACACCACTGTTGTCCATACATTTACATGTGTCAACACTGCATAAATTAGCAATTGACTCTCTATACTAACACAATATAGGACTGCTGCAATTATCAATTTAACCCTTTAAATTAAGTACTGGCGACGTCTTTTTAACTTTATTGAGGCTACTTTTAGACGACTGTATTAAGTTTAAAAAGGGCCTCCAGTAATTATCAGGCTTCGAACTATCTCTTTCAACTCTTTATACTACCAAAGATCCTTCTTAAGCTGCACACACTAGTCTAAAAATAGCTAACTATAATTAAAAAGACGTTGTCGGTACAGAAGGGGTTAATCAACAATTATTGACTCATATACAGCAAGACACTAGGTACTGTAAGGTAGACTAGGATAGGTTAAACAAAGTTAGGTTAGATATACCTATATTAGTGGTGCCAAAATATACTGTCACACTCAAAATCTGCCCTCATTATAATATTATATACCGCACTTCTTAAGAGGGAACACTACTCTGTATTGATATGTAACGTACACCACCTTCAATCTATAAATCCCTCCTACTGAATATGTAAACTATATTTAAGGTGTATATATATGTTTTGTTACAGTATTTATTATGAAAGTATGCCAAGTGGTAAAGGTGGTAAAATCCTATGAAATATACTTATGTCGAAGCTGTTCCATGAAACGGTTTTATTTTTCCCAATCCCCTCTCCAAATGTTTTGTATTTATTTGTTTTATAATAGCTTTAGATGGATCAACATAATGTAAGTTTCTCTGTAATTTTCAGGATTTATCACAAATGTTGTTGAAGATATTATGACTCACGGTTTTGGACACATATTTCTAGCGTTACATGACTAAGAGCTCCATCTTGATTTTATATAAGTAACATAAATCAAAATGGAACACTTGCCCTCGCCACCTCGCCGTAACATCTCCATAATATTGGTATTACCGACACAAAGAAACGCTGGAAAACACCTGGTTCAATTTCAATACAGGGGAAACGGCCCTTCAATTTGCTATCGGACTACCATCGAAATCTTGTTTAGAAAACTGCATTGTGTGCAAAGAAAAGCCTTTGGTCACTTGGTGTAGTTGGCGAGTTACATAGTTGTTTGTAGGGGCTTTGTTGTGTTGCAGTTGTACTTTGGTACATGGTGTTCTGTGGTGGTGTTGGTAGTGATTTTGTCTTATCAATGTTTATGAAAGAGACAAAAGGCAAAGCTGCCTGTAACAAGTGTCTCCCCCAATGTTGAAAACAAGTGAAATATCTATTTTAAACGTGTGTGCATTTTTTGTGCCTATGTTGTGTAGTGGAAAGAAGTATGGTGCGCTTATTTAGTGTAGTGAAAATATCAGAAACAGTGAGGAAATCCATAGGTATTTACCTGTTCGATTGGTGTCTACAATCTCCTCAAAGTATGCATTGATGATGTAGTTGTGTTATGATTTTGGGTTGTGGGATATTCTGATGATGATCAGAGCTGCTTTCTTGGGATGTTGCACTGTTGTTGGAGGACAAATTGTGTTGTATTGTGATGGTGTTTGGAGTGACTTTGATTTAGTGGTTTTATGAAGGTTTTTAGTAGTGGTATTTGTTGTAGTTGTTGGTATATACAGTATAGTGGTGTAGGGAGTTGTACTGTATCGCTCCGGTTAAGTATAGTTTGCTTTGTTGTTCTGTAGTGTTTTGGTTTACTTTGAAGTTGTACGTATGTTGTAATTTTGTGGTAATGCCCTGGTACAACGGTGTTAACCCTTTCTGTACCGGCAACGTCTTTTTAATTTTATTCTAGCTATACTTAGACGATTATGTGCAGCATAGTATATGAAGCATCTGTGGTAGTAAAGAGGGTTAACTGAGATAGTTCGAAGCCTGTTAACTGCTGGAAAAGTCATCTTAATCTTAATACAATTGTCTAATAATAGCTGGCACAAATATAAAAGAACGTCACCTGCACTGCAAAGGTCAATGGATGGGTCTGTTTTTCCGAGATCGGAGTAACAGAGGACCCATGTGTCAATGGCAATGTGGTAATGTGGGAAATTTGTATTTGCTGGTGATTGAAATGAGTATGCCAATGTCGGGATTACCACACTGTCATGCAAGGACTTCTTTACTTCAATGCTGTCCACCCTATTTCTTGTAACTGCTTTCAGCGTTCCTATACAACCCTCCTCCCCTGTTGTACCCTCTCCCGAACTTCTTCATCAATACTCCCATATATACTCAATAAACTGCCCAAATACTTACATGAGTTGACATTCCCCATAGCCTGACTGTTCAACCACACCTTCACACTCTGTGGCTGTACCCCTCCCAAAGACCACAAATTTACTCTTCCCCGTGTAAATATATATATAAATATATATATTGCATGTAACAGTACCAAATTTAGGAAACATGTCTGGACACTCGGAGCTTGAAGCAGTTTCAATTGTATGATGGAGGGAAGGACAGGTGGAGGCAAAGAGTTCAAGAGTTTGTTAATTTGTTGAGTGAATGACGGGGAGAATCAGTTCACTCTTTGGTTAGATAATTTTACAAAATAGGGGTTGCAATGGGTTGAAAGGCGGGTGCCACCTATTCTTCTTAACCCCTTTTATACCGGCGACGTCTTTTAAATTTCATTCAACCTATATGTTGACGATTTTGTGAGGTTTAAGAAGGATCTGTGGTATAAAATGGTTTAAGTGAGACAGTTTGAAGACAGCTTGTTAATTGCTTTGAAGGCCTTTATAAAACTGCATTAAATTGTGTAAATATAGCTAAATAAAATTAAAACGACGTCACCGGTACAGAAAAGGTTAAAGGAGGAGGTATTCACTGAAAAAGCTTTAAATAACATTGATCATTGTAATATCAGGAGAGAGCGGGATGCAACAATGTGGTGTGCTGAGAGGAATTGTTGACATTTAGTAAGAGGAGGTGAATTGATGAGACAATTTTGTTAATCATCTACCCTTTCGAGAAGTAGGAGTGGATAAACCTACACACATATGTATATATATGTGTATGTATATATATAAGTGTATGTAAATCAAATAAGGATAAGTATATATATATATATATA
Source organism: Paralithodes platypus (assembly GCA_032716605.1). Taxonomy (NCBI): domain Eukaryota; kingdom Metazoa; phylum Arthropoda; class Malacostraca; order Decapoda; family Lithodidae; genus Paralithodes; species Paralithodes platypus. Next base: position 25,911,096 of record CM064512.1, read on the forward strand.
TATATATATATATATATATATATATATATATATATATATATATATATATATATATACTGTATACATATATATATATATATATATATATATATATATATATATACAGTATATATATATATATATATATATATATATATATATATATATATATATATATATATATATATATATATATATATATACTTATCCTTATTTGATTTACATACACTTATTTCCAGATTAAAACATACCAAAATAAGTATATGCACTAATGGTTTATGTGTGTGTGGAGGGCAGAACATTTTCGAACGAGATATTCAACATTTGTGTTTAGCCTTCCATTGGAGGGTTATGGATTTCCTACCGGATTTGCTGCTCCGTTGGCCTCGTAACGGGTCACGGCTGAATGATCGAATAAACAAACCCGGGACCCGCTCCTACAAACCCGGGACCCGCTCCTACAAACCCGGGACCCGCTCCTACAAACCCCTTCTGTACCGGCGACGTCTGTTTATATACAGTATGATTACTGCTACAATTAGTCGCTTTTAAGAAGCTTAGGAGGGATGCATGTTAGCTAAAAGGATACATTTAGATAGTCTGTAGCCAATTAATTGGTAGACGTCATTCCTCAGATGAATATAATCGTCTAATCTAATCGTTGCGAGAATATATTGAAAAGGATGTCACCGGTACTGAATGGGTTAACCTTTTGTTGTTAAATCACTGCAGATCAAATCCCTGGTTGTGCGGCTGTATGGTTTTAGTGTGAAAAGCTCCATATACAGTATTTACTTGTAGTATGTTGTCAATGGAAACATTATATATATTGTATGTCTGTATAAGATTAAAAGAAGTAAGTGAACATTTAATATGCCTTAGCTTAACTAATTATATTGCATAATACCTTTTGACAGTAGTCATATGCATCGTGCTTATAAAACTCTAATTGAACACAAAGCATAACAACATGAGAGGAATATGCGTGGGTGTTTACATTAAGACTGGTATGACTAGGTCTTATTGGAGAACAAAATAGCCATAGAAGAATTAAATATCTATATTAATGAAATGGTCTACAGACATAAGCCCTTACAGTACCATGGGGTATTTGTTCATTATATTATGGCTAACAGTAATCGATTTCATTCGGTTTACACAGTTTGAACTTTGCTTATTGGTTTAACCGTCAGTAAAGTGACGTCTGTTTTTACTATATTTTATATGGACTGTAGTTAAACGAGTGGCATTAATTTACAGAAACGGTATTAAAATTAATGACTGAAAACTACCTGTAGCCATTCCTTCACTTCAAGGAGAGTTGAATGTTGCATTATGGCAAGCACTAGACGAGTTTACTTAACTTTATCTTAACTTTTGTGAGCATAGGTTATTAAAAGAGACAAACAGCCTCGATGGGTAGCTGGATCTGCTGTTGGTTGCTTGACTTCCTTTGAACACACCCTCTGTACTCTCTCGATAATGAGTACTTGAATTTAACAGCCATGACATTTGAGCGGCATTTGGTTTATTGTTATTCGCTAACAAGGTAAACAAATATATCTTTAGCAGGTTATAATATCATATCCAAGTATGGCAGTGATATGGTTTGTATTGGTTTGTGCTAGTAACTAACATTATGTTTATGTATGTGGGTGTATGCATGTGAATGTGGTAGCGTGTATGTTTATCATTTTACTACAATAAACATTAGCAATAATTAAGACAGCGAGCCGTGGCATAGCCAGTGGTTCGTTGGCTGCTGATCAAAGGGCCGGCGGATCGAGCCCGCACTGTCATGATGTTATTAGTACAAACGCCCAATAATCATGGCCACCCCTTCTCGGAAGTTACGGCGTCCGGTAAAATAAGATAAATAAATAAATACAGTAAATAAATAACTGTGGTGGTATATTAACTTGTACCCAGTAGGTTACTATTGTAAATTATGTCATAACTAAGTTAAGGGAGTGGGTGACATTTATTTGTTTTTGTATCCATTTATGTTGTTATTATATTTGTCTTCTCCTCGTTAGGCTTACATCAAGCTTTAAACAACAAATCAACTTCGCCATTTGAGTTGAATTTGTACATTTTCAGTAGAAAATTTCCCAACCGAAGGGCACTTCCTCCAAAAATACAGGTTCTCTATCGCTCGCCAGGATAAAAAGTCGACACCTAAATGGTACAAGAGGTCTTAATATTGACAAAGAAATGGGGCTTAACATCTTAATATCGACAGACTAATGGGTCGAACGTCTTATAATCTCATATGTAGTGGGGAAAACACATAAGCTTAAATGGCCACATGTTGCACTTTGTGAAAGTGAAGGTACCGATATTCCAAATTTATTAAGAGGCCAACGCACTGTCTAATATACGCGTGAAACAGCATAACTATACATAGCAACATATAACACATCAGCTTGGCTAGGGAGGGACAACAGTACACCTTTATTTCAAACAAGGTGGCCATTTTTACTCACACGGTAATGTTTATATTTATATACCTAATAACACTGTAGGTAAGATGCAATACCTGGAGTGCAACACAAATAACAAACAATATGTCTAGCCTAAGGAGGTAATCCAGACCAGGACCAGATGTTTTTATACTAGTGTACTGGCAATGACATTCTTGTTTAACATATTTCCTAGATATACCTGTACTGGAACATTCGTCAGTAGAATTACCATACAGGTATTTAAACCCTCAGTCACACCTTATAGTCTATGTTTGCATCTTCCATGTATGTGCCATTATTGGTGGATGGAATTAGGATTGTACCAGTGCGTGCAGGCATGTAAGTGTGTCATCTAATAATTATAATGTCCTCCAACCATTAGGAGTTTCATTAGACTAGACACTCACCATTTCTGCTACCCTCCCTCTCCTATCATCATCCCCAACTGCCTCCCCTCCAACAGTATATATATATATATATATATATATTGTTATGACCCTGACAGCCATGAAGCAGTTGGCTCGCTTGACCAGAGTGGTAACAGTGAGTTTTTATGATTCTAAAATCTATGGTAGAATTTTAGCTGTCTGTTGTTGCTTGCTTTCCTTTCGCTTCAAGTAAATCACACAGCTCAAAATTGATGTACTAGTCATAAAGGAAGCTTAGCTAGATAAATTATAAGTTCCAGAATCACTTTAAGATAATATTTAATTTACTAATGATTATTTAGATTAATTATGATTAGTGGGATTATTTATAATTAATTATGATTAATTATTATATTATATATTATTACTATTATTAGGAGTGGAGGTATGGAAATGGAGGTAAAACAGAGAGTGTGTGAAGGAAGGAAGGTTTTCGGAGCAATGGGAAGTATGTGGAAGACGAGAAATCTCGGAATGAAAGTAAAAAGTGCACTGTATCAAGGAAATGTTGTGCCAACAGTGATGTATGGGGCTGAAACATGGGCTCTGAAGAAAAAGGAGAAAGAAAGCTGGATGTGATGGAGATGAGCTGCTTGAGGAGTATGTGTGGAGTTACTCGTAGAGACGGATTGAGGAATGAAGAGATACATTGGTGAGTGGGGCAGCAGGAACATTTGTCAGCCAGAGTGGACAGAAGGGTGCTGAGCTGGTATGGTCATGTTGAACGAATGGGAGATGAAAGGCTTACAAAGAGAATATGTGAGTCAGATACAAGGGGAGATAGAAGGGCAGGAACACCCCGATTGAGATGGAGAGACTGTGTAAGAAAGGCTTTGGATGATAGAGGAATGACTATAGATCAGGCAAAGGAAGTGGTAATAAACAGGAATGAATGGAGAATGCTTGTGAAGAGTTGAGTGAACATGTGGTCATTTGGGAGAAGGGGTCGGGTGCAAGTTGGACTAGATAATAGTCCATCAGGCGCCTGGCCCGGGGAGACGATTAATATGAAGGGTGCGCCTGGAAGTGTGGTGGGCGGGCTTGTGGCTTTGGCTCCGCTGCATGTCTGCCTGCCGAGATCGGAGCCTCTCCGGATGGTCGGGGCCCGGGGGAGTGCTGGTGATCCTGGTCTCTGGGTCTTCTCCTGGATGACCTAGATGTGTGTGAATTTGTGTTTTTATCCGTATTTGTTCGTTGTTTTATGTTGTTTTGGGTTTTCCCTGTTCTTGCTCTGTCTTGAGACGGCCACCCCCAAGAAAAACAAAATAATAATAATAATAAAATTGAATAAAATAGAAAATAAAAATAAAAATAGGGAAAAAAATGGGGATTGAGCATATAGATAGATAGATTGATTGATTATTTATTATGATGATTTATTCAGAACGGTTTCCGCCGCCAACGGGTTAAGATCAAAATAAGATGGAGATTATTTATTACAAAGTATTATTTCGTAAGTATTTAGATATTTCTTATTTACCTGGATTATTCATTATTTATTATAAATAGTTATGGTTATTATCTTATTATTTTATTATTCTTCATTTCAATGTCTTATTATAGACTTTACAAGTACCATTGAAGAAGGGAAGACATTAAAGTCACCAATTCAACAAGAATATATTATTAATAAAACCAATAAACAAAAAGATAACGTATGTACAAAACAAAGGATAATAAATAGAAAATCAATAAGGTCCAGGACGTACCGGTATATGATTGTCCGATCGTTCACTGCTCGCTAGATTGCCCAATATCAAATAGTTTCAAGGCTTAATCAAGTATCACTATTGTTAATGGAAATTACAACAAGACTCATGGCAAGTTAATTAAGTATCAAAATATACTGTGCTTGACAAATTGATGAATACACAATTAGTTTCACTATTCTTTTATAAAGTCACCAACAAACCTTTCCATTGTTCCTATTAACTTATTGTCTTTATTATAAGCATTATTAACCATTCTAGATTCACATAACAATATACAAACTAACACAAGGTGGCACGAAAGCTCACCTCACACACCTGGTAGTTATAACCTGTCGTAATGTAATTGCAAGACCACACCACGCATGTTAAGTACGGTATCTTAGAGTTACAATTCAAAGTTAAGTCAAGTTAAATAATTTCAGATAAACTGAACACCATTACCACTTTAATAATATAAAAATATAAATCTTATCTGTCAAAGCCATGTCCTGAACTACAGTATCTCCTCCATCGCCTCTCCTCACCCTCACGATCTCAGCCAAGTCAGGAATACAACTAACTTCCAAACACCAGTCTACCCCTGAATACACATTCTATTTGGTCTCTAGCGAATCAGCAAGCCCCATTATCATGACGTGATGGAAAGTTCCAGTCTTCGAGGTGCCGCTCATAATCATATTGCTTGTCTCGTGCCGGCGCCAATCAAACACCTCTTCCCCCCACTCTTTCGACCCCTCCACACGAGCCGAAACCATCAAACAACTTTTTATGTCCAGAGGGGGTCCCGGGGGTCATGGTGGGGTGAGTGTAGAGGGCTTAATTCCACCAACTGGGCAGTTTATGTCTTCAGACTGGTTGCTCCGTCTGTCACAATATATATATATATATATATATATATATATATATATATATATATATATATATACTGTATACAGGGGGTATTAACAAATTCTTACAGACTTCAAGTGCTAAGTACCGAATACAAAAACAACTTCACTTTATTCTATAATTAATAATTAATGATTTAAAGGACATAAAGTAAAATAGTCAGTGTCGTCAAAGCATGTGTTATAACCCAAACACTGGCATTGGTCGGCATTACAAAGGTATTGCCTAATGTTATTTAATTAATTATACAGTCGTAAACATTAATTCAAATACAAACTTATTTGAAGTATTTTTGGGCTGAATTGAATCTCATTACTAATTCTTACTGAACATTTGTATTTCAGAGATTCGATTAATTTGGTCGAGACTTCAAAATCGATCAGAATCAATTACCACTACTGTACATGGTCATTACAGTGTAATAAGAGGAGATTAATTGAAATAATTGTAATTACCACCAACTGATATAATACATAAATCAATCATACCTAATATTTTTAATCTTTGAATCTTTATGCCGAGTCGAGTCGTAAAACCTTTCTGTGAGTTTCATTCAAAATAGGAACAATCAGCCCCCAATGCATCTATGAATCAAGAACTATGCTTCATAAACGATTGATTACCTTCTGCTACGTTTGGATATCCGACCCAGACTACGGCATCAGCATTATACCATGTGACCAGAGTTGAAAATGTTACATATTTGTTTACGCTAATCTGTTTCACATAATTATTATTTTTCTGCTAACCACATAAAATCGTCACCATATTCTAAGATACTTTGATTTCATAATTACTAATGTGTGAATAGGTAAACATATATTTTCCCTTTAGTTAAGTCCATAGTAGACATGTTTATCATGTATCAATTATTTAGTGCTTCATTTGTAACCCTGTTTTGCTACATTTCTAAATAAGCATATATGTCATTAATAACACATTTCTGGGAAAATGTGATACAACATATGTTAATTTTCCATTTAGCAATGTGTTCGACATAGTCTGTAAAACAAAATTTAATATACCATATATATATATATATATATATATATTATATAATTATATATATATATATATATATATATATATATTTATGAAGAGGCTGTAGGCACCACCCTTGTGTTCATAGAATTGTTTAAAAATGTTTGCCTAGCATAAACTTTCAACACACGTTTCCACAATAGAAAGTTACATACATTAACGGATTACATCGACACACAGATCCTTAACACGCAGTCCGAACTTATTATAATAATTAGCAGGTACTAATGAGTAGAATTGTATAGGCTGAAGAAGAATAAGAAACCAAGTTAATATAATGCTTTATACCCTCTTCCAAATAACTAGGCCATAAATCGTGAAACATAACCTCTGTAACTGATAAAGGTCTAAAGCTTATGGGCTGTGAATTTCCACACCTCTTCTTCGGCTGAGTCATTCCAATTGGTAGAAATATTAGCTCATTTACTCAAGGTGTTTCCGATTTATATAGTTTATTGTTCAAAAGTTTGGAACATAGTATAGTTCCCTAACAATGTACCACACACCTTCATATTTGACAGTAAAGCTCCAATGGTAGTCAAAGAAAAAGACAAAATACAATAAGGATGCTTCCATCGGAAAAAAATTAGGTTTCCATTACCTATAGAGTCTGACAACTGCAGTAAGTTCCTTAACCCGTCCAGCCCCGGCTAGTTTTGTAATGTTTGTTCACCAGAACCTGGCCGGTTTTCAAAAAATGGTTTTATTCCAGAAAGAATAGCGAATGGGTTAGGAATGAAGGAAAAACCATGAAAAACCGCTCAAAAAGCTTAAAGAATGGTCCTACAGAGCCCCCGAAAACGTATTTTACAAGAGTAAAAAATTTAAGGCAATTGCCCAAAAAAACCAGGTTATTGCGCGCTCACGCGCACGCACGTGAACTTTAAGAGTTTTCAACCATCGGCACGGTTGCGTGGGATACGTACACAGTTCCCATACAAATCTGAGCCCTCTTGAGTGGCTACACCTGAGGTTACGGTCGACGCAATTAGGGTGACGCGCCAGGCGCGTCTCTGGGGCTGTGCGTTACATACATCGCCGACGCATCAGGCGCGTCGCTGGGGCTGTACGGGTTAATGGCCACACATACAAGGTATAATTATGCCTTGTGTCTATTTGAGAGAGAGAGAGAGAGAGAGAGAGAGAGAGAGAGAGAGAGATCAGTTGTATACATAACATTACAATATACGACCCTCATCTTTTCCCATTATCAGGGCCATTATAACTTTACCCCTTCCCAGCTTCCGGCTATACATCCCACACATTAGTCAGTGATGCTCTTTTATGTCGTGCTGTGTTATGTTGTGGTATTGGGTATGTTCTATATGCTGTGGTATCTTGTGGTATTGGGTTATGTTCTATATGCTGTGTTATGTTGTGGTATTGGGTTATGTTCTATATGCTGTGTTATGTTGTGCTGTGTTATGTTGTGGTATTGGGTTATGTTCTATATACTGTGTTATGTTGTGGTATTGGGTTATGTTCTATATTCTGTGTTAGGTTGTTCTGTGTTATGTTGTGGTATTGGGTAATGTTCTATATGCTGTGTTATATTGTGCTGTGTTATGTTGTGGTATTGGGTTATGTTCTATATGCTGTGTTATGTTGTGCTGTGTTATGTTGTGGTATTGGGTTATGTTCTATATACTGTGTTATGTTGTGGTATTGGGTTATGTTCTATATTCTGTGTTAGGTTGTTCTGTGTTATGTTGTGGTATTGGGTAATGTTCTATATGCTGTGTTATATTGTGCTGTGTTATGTTGTGGTATTGGGTTATGTTCTATATGCTGTGTTATATTGTGCTGTGTTATGTTGTGGTTGGGTTGTTTTATATACTGTGTTATATTGTGTTGTGTTATGCTGTGGTATTGGGTTATGTTCTATATGCTGTGTTAGGTTGTTCTGTGTTATGTTGTGGTATTGGGTTATGTTCTATATGCTGTGTTATATTGTGCTGTGTTATGTTGTGGTATTGGGTTATGTTCTATATGCTGTGTTATATTGTGCTGTGTTATGTTGTGGTATTGGGTTATGTTATATATGCTGTGGTATGTTGTGGTATTGGGTTATGTTCTATATGCTGTGTTATATTGTGCTGTGTTATGTTGTGGGATTGGGTTATGTTCTATATGCTGTGTTATATTGAGCTGTATTATGTTGTGGTAGTGGGTTATGTTCTATATGCTGTGTTATATTGTGCTGTGTTATGTTGTGGTATTGGGTTATGTTCTATATGCTGTGTTAAATTGTGCTGTGTTAGGTTGTGGTATTGGGTTATCTTACATATCCTGTGTTATACTGTGCTGTATTATGTTGTGGTATTGGGTTATGTTCTATATGCTGTGTTAAATTGTGCTGTATTATGTTGTGGTAGTGGGTTATGTTATATATGCTGTGTTATATTGTGCTGTGTTATGTTGTGGTATTGGGTTATGTTCTATATGCTGTGTTAAATTGTGCTGTGTTAGGTTGTGGTATTGGGTTATGTTCTATATGCTGTGTTAAATTGTGCTGTGTTAGGTTGTGGTATTGGGTTATGTTCTATATGCTGTGTTAAATTGTGCTGTGTTAGGTTGTGGTAGTGGGTTATCTTCTATATGCTGTTATGTTGTGGTATTGTGTTATATACTATTCCACTTCAAATAAATAAATATATATATATATATATATATATATATATATATATTTTCTTTAATACATACGAGGTTGAAAGAAATGGCAATTTCTGCGTTGGAAATTTTATTATTCAAAGTTTCCAGGTCTCTGATGAGTTTTCGCTGGGTGGCAGGAAGTAGATGAAGGAGATGAGCAAAATTCATGGTGGTACAGGGTTACATTAAAGTACATGATGATACAGGATATACGACGCGTTTCACTGGACAACCAGCATTATCAAGTAAGGAAGGAATGATATAAAAGGTAAACAGGAAGGGTATATATAGAGGGTGGAGGATCAGAGGAGGCGGAAAACAGGGGGCAAAAGTCTGCTGTTGGTGGAAGGGAAAACTAGGAGAGAAAAAGGGGGTAACCGCTTCACGCATGCGCACTGGATGCGGGATGGTGGTCGATAGGTGGGGTCGAAGCTGATTGGCTGCGTGTCGAGGGGCGTGGCCTAAGTTGTGTGGCGCCTGCAGAAGACGAAGCTGAAGGAGGTAGCGCGGGGGCTGCGTCAAGGGCACCGGGGGGCGAGGAGGGGTGTTAGGTCCTGTAGGGTAGTGCCTTTTGGCAGAAGGAAGGATCTGAAGGTCCAGAGTTTGGTTGTTGATGTTGGGATGTAAGGCTTGGATATATAAAGCTTCGAGTATAGGTAATCTCCTTGGGTCACTTTCTTTATCGAGTATGGTGGTGTGTTTCTCTAACTCGTTGCGTGTGAGGTGAGGGTGGTTAGGGGTGAGATAGTGGTCTTTGATGGCTCCAGCCTGAAGGTGAAGAGTTAACCGACGTGAAAGACGAGTCTGCGTCTGGTTAACTCTTCACCTTCAGGCTGGAGCCATCAAAGACCACTATCTCACCCCTAACCACCCTCACCTCACACGCAACGAGTTAGAGAAACACACCACCATACTCGATAAAGAAAGTGACCCAAGGAGATTACCTATACTCGAAGCTTTATATATCCAAGCCTTACATCCCAACATCAACAACCAAACTCTGGACCTTCAGATCCTTCCTTCTGCCAAAAGGCACTACCCTACAGGACCTAACACCCCTCCTCGCCCCCCGGTGCCCTTGACGCAGCCCCACGCGCTACCTCCTTCAGCTTCGTCTTCTGCAGGCGCCACACAACTTAGGCCACGCCCCTCGACACGCAGCCAATCAGCTTCGACCCCACCTATCGACCACCATCCCGCATCCAGTGCGCATGCGTGAAGCGGTTACCCCCTTTTTCTCTCCTAGTTTTCCCTTCCACCAATAGCAGACTTTTGCCCCCTGTTTTCCGCCTCCTCTGATCCTCCACCCTCTATATATACCCTTCCTGTTTACCTTTTATATCATTCCTTCCTTACTTGATAATGCTGGTTGTCCAGTGAAACGCGTCGTATATCCTGTATCATCATGTACTTTAATGTAACCCTGTACCACCATGAATTTTGCTCATCTCCTTCATCTACTTCCTGCCACCCAGCGAAAACTCATCAGAGACCTGGAAACTTTGAATAATAAAATTTCCAACGCAGAAATTGCCATTTCTTTCAACCTCGTATGTATTAAAGAAAATTTATTACCTGGCTTTACCAACATATATATATATATATATATATATATATATATATATATATATATATATATATATATATGCTGAGCTATGTTTACGCTATGCTATGCTATCATATCATGTTGTTCTTTGATATTTTATAATAATTTGGTATAGTATGTTCCGGTTTTCCTAAGCTATGTAATATTCAATATTGTCATATTGTCATTTTACGTGTCAGTGCTTTGATCTTCGTGAAAGAGAGCCAAATTAATTGTACGTTGATAAGGTATGTCTCGACACTCATAGCTTGAAGCAGTTTAAGTAATAAGATGAGGGAAAGACACCCTGAGGGGGAGAGTTCCAAAGTTAACTTGTTGAGTAGAAGAAAGATTTGAAAAAATGGTTCAGTCTTTGGTTGGAGGGTTGGCCAGCATATGGATGGCAATGTGGTGAAGCGCTGGTGCCACTAACTCTCCGTAAGGGAGTAGATATACACTGAGATAGATCTGCAGAACATTTATTATAATGATAGTCGAAAAGTGAGGGCTGTAGAAGAGATTGGAGAGAATGGATCAAATTAATAAGTGGAGGTGAATTGATGAGACAAAATGTTAATGCCTGATCCCTTTTGAGAAGTGTGGTATGGGTGGAACCCCATCACATGCGAACAATGCTCCATGCATGGGGCACAGTGCCACTGCACAGAGCAAGAAGCTAAGTGGGGTGAAGAATCCACAGAGACTGTTGAGCATACTTAACTTCTGGGAAACTGTTGTAGCAAGTTGGTAATATGATCTTTCCAAGAAAGGTCAGATGAAAAAGAAACACCAAGTTAATTAACCCCTTCTGTACCGGCGACGTCTTTTTATTTAATTTCAGCAACATTTAGACAATTTTATGAAGCTTAGAAAGGATATAGGGTAGGTAAAAAGATTATTTGAGATAGTCTGTAGCTTTTTAACGGATAGACTACCTTCCTAAGATGGGTAAAATCTTCTAATAGTTGCCAGAATGTAATGAGAAGGAAGTCACCGGTAGATACGGGGTTAAGAGAAGATGAAGGATTTATCTGTGTTTTGTTAATGAATACTGTAGAGGATTGCGACGAGTAGATGGAAAAATTAGGCTTGGTAAGCATTGAAAGTATCAAGATTCACTCTGCCCAAATCGGAAATAGTTCAAAAATCAGAGAATAGGTGTCCTATGATTTCATCAAGTGAGTTTTGTAGTAATTGAACGGCGGGTCGTTTTGGGAATCTAGATAGATAGTGTAAGGTTAGGTCAGCATATAAGGGGATAGAACATAAGGTACAGTTGAGAAGATCATTAGTGAATACAAGAAAGAGAACCGGAGTAAGAACAGAACCCTGAGGAACTCTGGAGTTGATAGGTTGAGGAAATGAGCGATGGCCGTCCACAACCGCAGTTTTGGAAAGGCAAGAAAGAACATTTAGGATATCTCCTAAACCCGATGTCTTTGTTTCATCAAGTAGTATTCATAGGAGTCTGGGAAAGCACAGTTTTCCGAAGTTCCCTCTGAGGAGGGACCCCCCCCCCCTTTTAGCTATTGTTGTGCAGTTGTGGCACAACGTATATCTGTGACTGTGTTTTTTCTTGCTAAATGGTTTTGGATAATATATTTGTGATTATGATGTACTGTATATAAACATACTCGATTAATTGTAGTATTGTTTTGGATGTAACTACTACTGGTGTACATGTTTCAATTTTTGAGGAGCATATACACATCTAGATGTGTGTGAATTTTGTGTTTTGTCTGTGTTTGTTCGTTGTTCTGGCTTGTGTTTTGTGTTTTCCCTGTTCTTGTTCTGTCTTGAGTCGGCCACCCCCAAGACAATAAAAACTAACAAATAATAATATAGAGTATAATAGAAAATAAAAATAAAAATAGGAAAAGTGGGGATTGGGCCTGAGCATATACACACACACACACACACACACACACACACACACACACACACACACACACACATACAGCTATCTTCATAAACTAAACGAACATTGTCCCTACAAATCACCCGTGTCTCGTGAACGATCCTTATTGGTCCAGAGTAATTATCGTCCCTTTGATAACACTGGTACTGCTGCCATTATCAGTGTTATCAGACCCACACTAATTCCCCACCAGTCATCCACCCATCATTATACGGTTAACGTTCCATAATGTGATTCTGGTAGCTCAATCACTGGAACTCACCCTCACTAACTCTCTTCCACTCTCACTCTCACTCTCACTCTCTCATATATATATATATATATATATATATATATATATATATATATATATATATACTGTATATATACAGTATACATATATATATATTACTACCCATCCGGAACCTCCAGAGGAGTATCCCTTATTCTTCAACAATACAAAAATCAATCCTTCATCTTCTCTCAATATTCTCGGTGTCTCTTTTTCTTCTGCTCTCACTTGGAAGGACCACATTGCCAGTCTTGCTAAGGCAGCCTCCCAGAAGCTGGGTGTGATCAACTGCCTCAAGGGGTTCTTTACCCCTGCACAGCCTCTTGCTCTGTACAGGGGCACAGTGCGTCCTTGTATTGAGAATTGTTCACATGTGTGGGGAAGATCCTCTCACACAGCACTCCTAGACAAGTAGAAAGGAAAGATTTTTGTATCATTAACTCCCGCCCACTCACCAACTCTCTGCAATCTCTCTCTCTCTTCTCCGGAATGTTGCATCTCTCTTGCTATTCTATCGCTACTACAATAATCAGTGTTCCTCAGAGCTTTCCCAGTGTATACAAACTCCTCTATGTAGGGTATGTAGTACCCATCTTGCAACACAATCCCTCCCCTACTTTGTGCAACTCTCCAACCCAAGAGTGAAACGCTATACTCAGACTTTCTTTTATTCAAATATTAAGCTTTGGAATTTTCTCCCAGATTCAGTCTTTCCCTCTTCCTATGACTAAAACTGCTTCAAACTCTGTGTGTCCAGGCATTTTAGCTCGAACGTCCCTTGATTTTGTCCCTGTCACTCTTTCAACTCTGGGGGAGGCACTCGCTGCAGGCAGTTACTGCCTTTTGTCTCCCTCATTCACATAGAAAAAAACAATATATATATATATACCGGGTATATATATATATATATATATATATATATATATATATATATATATGGGGGGGACCTTCCCCTGACGACCCCTCCAAATGCTCTGGACCACAGCCTGTTACTTTTTTGTTTATTTAATATTTGTTGTTCTTTGTTTTAATTCGAAGAATCTATTGTGAATTATTGAATAGGTTAACATTTTTGGAAATGTTGTAAAACCATATATATTGTTCTCGCTCTGCTTTTTAGTATATGATAATGTTAATTCATGTTTGTTCTTAACTTCAATCACTCCATATGAAATTAATGAAAGGAACCTACCCGTGACTCGTCAGCCTTGGTTGGCAACCTGTCTAGGGGAGTAAACCTGATACAAATCCGTACTGCTTACCTAAGGGTAAGGCAAGTTAGTGGATGGATTAGCCGAACACCACTGTAGAAAAATAGTGCTAACAAGATACACAGAGGGCCTCGGAGTCGGACGGATCCTAAATTGAGTGGTCAATCCGGTAAGTCCTTCACTAAACTGGCTCGGGTTGTCCCTCTCACAGGGAATAGGTCCGATTGGGGGCATTCTGTGTATGGCCACCCTCGTAAAGGGAGTAAGGCGTCCGGCAATAGATAGATAGATAGACCTACCCGTCATATTTCTCAAACTACTGTGTCTTCTTTAAACATATTATACTCACTCAACAAGCCAGATACATCTCCGATCACGTATTCCACAACATTAACACCACACACAAATGCACAGACTTAAAAACAGAAGCACGCACAAACACACCACACACGAACACTATAAAACGCACACATAAACACCAACATAACAAAGCATACCCACCAAATAATTCAACACACTCACACATAGCCGAGAGGTGTAAGGCGCTGTGCGCTGTTCGCAAGGTCGAGGGTTCGATCCCCCACAATCCTAAAGGTTTTCTCTCTTAGGATTGCATCGTGGTTCCTCCCTAGCCAAGCTGTTCAAGTATCAGCTAGCCTACACGTACTTCTCATCAATGCATCTGCGTATGTACTAGGGTGAGAATTTGGCACCTCACGGTCGCCAAAGGTGGAATGTGACCCCGTAGTTGTAGTTACGGTAGAATCAGCTTTGTACTGTACCTAGGTTATGATTTTCAGCCTCACAGCTGTAAATGAAAAATAAACCGACAGTTATTATTTATTATCACACATACACACACAAACCTTAACTTCCTCCAATCTCTGTCCTCTTAATACAGTTCCCTCTTACTACAATGTCATCAACACTATTCAGTTTAACTTAAGTCCGTCCCATCAAGCCCTCTATTTGTACTCTCTCTATATCTCTCTCTCTCTCTCTATCTCTCTCTCTCTCTCTCTCTCTCTCTCTCTCTCTCTCTCTCTCTCTCTCTCTCTCTCTCTCTCTCATTGACATTAGTTCCAGAGCAGTAGTTACCTTTCCAATTTTCCCTTACCCACTCTAAACTACTGTTTGAACACTTGATCCTCAGTGTTTTGGAGGACAAGCAGCCTAAATGGGTCACTAAACATGTTGTTGCTTGATTTCCTTTGTACTCCTTTGTACTCTCTTTCCTTTTCTCTCTCTCTCCGTTGGAGACACGCAGAGTACGAGGTCAGCTGATTGATTTAAAAACAATACTTAATGGGTTTGACAATGTGGATTATAGCTGAATGTTAAGCCTTAATGGGTTTGACAATGTGGATTATAGCTGAATGTTAAGCCTTAATGGGTTTGACAATGTGGATTATAGCTGAATGTTAAGCCTTAATGGGTTTGACAATGTGGATTATAGCTGAATATTAAGCCTTAATGGATTTGACAATGTGGATTATAGCTGAATGTTAAGCCTTAATGGGTTTGACAATGTGGATTATAGCTGAATATTAAGCCTTAATGGATTTGACAATGTGGATTATAGCTGAATGTTAAGCCTTAATGGGTTTGACAATGTGGATTATAGCTGAATGTTAAGCCTTAATGGGTTTGACAATGTGGATTATAGCTGAATGTTAAGCCTTAATGGGTTTGACAATGTGGATTATAGCTGAATATTAAGCCTTAATGGATTTGACAATGTGGATTATAGCTGAATGTTAAGCCTTAATGGGTTTGACAATGTGGATTATAGCTGAATGTTAAGCCTTAATGGGTTTGACAATGTGGATTATAGCTGAATGTTAAGCCTTAATGGGTTTGACAATGTGGATTATAGCTGAATGTTAAGCCTTAATGGGTTTGACAATGTGGATTATAGCTGAATGTTAAGCCTTAATGGGTTTGACAATGTGGATTATAGCTGAATGTTAAGCCTTAATGGGTTTGACAATGTGGATTATAGCTGAATGTTAAGCCTTAATGGGTTTGACAATGTGGATTATAGCTGAATGTTAAGCCTTAATGGGTTTGACAATGTGGATTATAGCTGAATGTTAAGCCTTAATGGGTTTGACAATGTGGATTATAGCTGAATGTTAAGCCTTAATGGGTTTGACAATGTGGATTATAGCTGAATGTTAAGCCTTAATGGGTTTGACAATGTGGATTATAGCTGAATGTTAAGCCTTAATGGGTTTGACAATGTGGTTTATAGCTGAATGTTAAGCCTTAATGAGTTTGACAATGTGGATTATAGCTGAATGTTAAGCCTTAATGGGTTTGACAATGTGGATTATAACTGAATGTTAAGCCTTAATGGATTTCACAATGTGGATTATAGCTGAATGTTAATCCTTAATGGGTTTGACAATGTGGATTATAGCTGAATGTTAAGCCTTAATGGGTTTGACAATGTGGATTATAGCTGAATGTTAAGCCTTAATGGATTTCACAATGTGGATTATAGCTGAATGTTAAGCCTTAATGGGTTTGACAATGTGGATTATAGCTGAATGTTAAGCCTTAATGGGTTTGACAATGTGGATTATAGCTGAATGTTAAGCCTTAATGGGTTTGACAATGTGGATTATAGCTGAATGTTAAGCCTTAATGGGTTTGACAATGTGGATTATAGCTGAATGTTAAGCCTTAATGGGTTTGACAATGTGGATTATAGCTGAATGTTAAGCCTTAATGGGTTTGACAATGTGGATTATAGCTGAATGTTAAGCCTTAATGGGTTTGACAATGTGGATTATAGCTGAATATTAAGCCTTAATGGGTTTGACAATGTGGATTATAGCTGAATGTTAAGCCTTAATGGATTTGACAATGTGGATTATAGCTGAATGTTAAGCCTTAATGGGTTTGACAATGTGGATTATAGCTGAATGTTAAGCCTTAATGGGTTTGACAATGTGGATTATAGCTGAATGTTAAGCCTTAATGGATTTGACAATGTGGATTATAGCTGAATGTTAAGCCTTAATGGGTTTGACAATGTGGATTATAGCTGAATGTTAAGCCTTAATGGGTTTGACAATGTGGATTATAGCTGAATGTTAAGCCTTAATGGGTTTGACAATGTGGATTATAGCTGAATGTTAAGCCTTAATGGGTTTGACAATGTGGATTATAGCTGAATGTTAAGCCTTAATGGGTTTGACAATGTGGATTATAGCTGAATGTTAAGCCTTAATGGGTTTGACAATGTGGATTATAGCTGAATGTTAAGCCTTAATGGGTTTGACAATGTGGATTATAGCTGAATGTTAAGCCTTAATGGGTTTGACAATGTGGATTATAGCTGAATGTTAAGCCTTAATGGGTTTGACAATGTGGATTATAGCTGAATGTTAAGCCTTAATATCAATACAACACGCAACCATGACTGGGAATTAGCATTGAAATGGTTGAGCACTGGTATTTGTGGACATTTGTTCACATGTAAGATATGTTCTACCTTGAACAAACTTCCCTCCAAAGTTGCAAACAGTTCTTCAGTATTGCAATTCAAGATAAGAGTAGATAGTAAAGTGTATTGCACAATCTGTAATGAGCATAGTGCACTAACAAGTATCTCTCCTTCCACTTCGATATGTCCCTGGAATGGACCGCAAGGTCTCTGAGATACCAACTGTTCATTGTAGTGCTCTCTCTCTCCCTCAACACACACACACACATACACACACGTTCCCTTGTGGACATAAAGAGTCAACCCCCTAGAACTTTTAATGATTGTACCTCTCTGGCATATCTTGCTCTCTATTACTCTTTCTCTCTCTCTCTCTCTCTCTCTCTCTCTCTCTCTCTCTCTCTCTTTGTTACTCTGAAAAGGAGAATTGTCCAAATAACCTTTCATTATTTAATCCTGTATTAATGACAACTTTCGTGTATCTGGTGTGACGTTAACCACTCCGTTAGAATCGCATGGCTTGTCCTACAGTGACTCGCTAGGATCGCCAGGGCAGTGGATGGGACTACAGTTTATGTATTAGAGTGTGCTTTATTTCATATGAAAGCTTGTGTCATGGGCAGTCCAGAAAGGCTCTTTGTTTTCACCCATGTCAAGGCTTTATATATTTAATTGTAAAGTATATGTTTTATCATTAACTAGTAATGATGGGATCTGGGAGAGAGAGAGAGAGTAGAACAGAGTGAGTTTTTTTTTTTTTTTTTTTTTTTTTGACCCATAGGTGGGTCTAAGGGGGGGAAAAGAGAGGGGGGGGGGGGGTGAGAGGGAAGAGAAAGGAGGAAAGTATGAAGGAAAGTAGGAGAGTAACAGTTGGTGGGCAGACCACCTTGCTATGTTGTGTGTTTGAAACATATGTTTTTGTGTTGGGGCAAGTGGTGTATTTTCTTTATGTTTGTTGTTTGGTAGCTAGCTAAGGACGAAAGTGTGATTGTTATTATTATCATTATTTTTATTATTATTACTGTTTGTGTATAGTTGAGTTCACTATTTTTCTTTTTGGTTTGAATTTTTTTTTTTTTTTTTTTTTTTGTATTAATATATTGGATCTGGTTCCTCTATTTCATTTATTATCTTTAGACTACTTTTGAACCAGGTGTGTTGTCTGAGGTCTTGTTGTAATTCATGGTTATTTTTTATATTTACGAAAATCGGGTCTTGTAGGTGTTCTAGTCTGCTCCATATTTTCGTTGCCTGTTTGTGGATGCGTATATTAAGTGGTAGAGTGTTTGTGTGTTCGTGTATCTGGATAGTTGTCATCGTATATGGGTAACGTTGGTTAGTGGCAAATCTTAGTGCTTTATTTTGTATTATTTGTAGTTTTCTGAGTTGTGTTTTACTCAATGTATGTGTAGGTATAGTCTAGGATTGGTAATATGAGTGTTTTTACTAGGTGTGTTTTTATGTTGGTGTTAAGAGCTGAGAAGCGGTATAGTTTGTTCAAGGCTATTTGTGCTAGGTTTTTCCTCTCTGTTACATTTTTGGTGTAGCCATTTGTGCTAATTGTTAGGCCAAGGAGTCTTCCATTATTTTTTTCTTCTATTTGGTTATTATTTATATGTATTTGGGTTTTCTTTTTTACTCCTAGTTGGATGACTGTGAATTTATTGACGTTTGTTTTAATTTTCCAGTTGTCCTCATAGTTGTTTATTATCTCTGCTTCTCTTTGGGTCTTTCTAGCCATGATGGCTCTGGATGGCCCTCCGTATCCTACGATCTGTGTTATATCATCTGCATATGCGATGTTTGTGCCTGTTTGTGAGGGAGGGGTGTCGCTTGTGTAGATGGTGAATAGTGTTGGTGATAGTACTGATCCCTGAGGGACACCACAACTTATGCTGATTTTGTCACTTAGGGTTGTCTTTATTTTAATTCGGGCTGAGCGGTTTACTAGGAAATTATTCAGTAGCTTTTCTATTATTATTGGGAGATTTAGGTTTAGTATCTTATATTGCAACCCTAAGTGCCATACCTTGTCAAATGCTTTTGATATGTCTCTCAGGATGACATGGCATTGTCCTTTGTTGCTCATGTTGTGTGCTATTGTTTCTGTTGCCAGAGCTAGGGCGTGTGTGGTGCCTCTTCTTTCCCTGAAACCATATTGTGCGGTGTTGTATAGGTTATGTGTAGTTAGATATGTTCTTAGTCTTTTGTTTATGATTCTCTCGAATATTTTCCCTGGCACTTCTAGTAGTGATATTGGTCTTTGGTTTTCTTTATGGTGTGGGTTTTTATTTTGTTTGGGGATGAGTTTTATTGTTGCTTCTTTCCATTTGTCGGGGAAATATCCTATGGAAAGTGCTGCATTTAGGATACTTTTTAATGTGTTTAGGGCTGAGTCAGGTAGGTTTTTAAGGATTGTTTTGTTTAATCCACTTTGTCCTGGGCATGTCTTTTTGAGCTTTGTTATGATTGTTTTTATGTCTTCTGTGTTTATTGGTCTGGTCAGTGGGTTGTTAATGTCAAGTCTGTTAATGTCTATGTCCTCATATGGGATGGTTCTGTGTCTGTTTAACTGAATGAAGTCTTTAATGTAGTCATGTCTTGGTAGATCGTTGCCCCCATCATTGAGTATACTTTCCCAATATTCCCTATGTATCTTTGCCTGTTCTTTGATGTCATATATTTTGTTCCCCTGAGGGTCTATTGTGTAGTTTGTTGTAGGTGTGTCATGTCCTTGCATCATTCGTATTTTTTCCAGAACGTTTCTGGGTCAGTGTATGAGTTGGCTGTTTCTGTTAACTGTTGTCTCCACATTTCGTTGTATTCTTGTATCATATTTGTCTTGAGGCTGTCTTGCATCTGTTTGTATTGTCTGTAGTGGTTATATGTCCATCCATGATTGTGTGCATGTCGTCTAATTCTGTTGTATTGGTTCAGTATCATTTTAGTTTGTTGGCTCATTTTAGGACTATTTAGAGTTTTATGGTGTGTTTGTGGGGATATGTTTTTTCACATTATCTTCAATTATGGTGTGCCATTCATTTATTTTGGTGTCTATGTTTTCCTTTTTTCCGTTGTTTAGGTCAGTGTTTAGTTGTAGTTTTAGATCAATGTCGGTTTTGAATAAGTCCCAGTTCGCTGCTTGGAATTTGGGTCTTGGAGGGGCAGGTATTATTATTGGTAGGGTGGATATTGTGGTTATGATGGGGATGTGATCGCTAGTGGTGAGTGGTCCGGGGGTGAAGTGTATGTTGTGGTAGGTTTTATTGTTGGATAGTGCTATGTCGGGGTTAGTTGATGAGTGTGGGGCGTGGAAGGTTGGGAAGTGGGGGCCTATGTGTCTTATTAGACCGTTAGTGATTAATGTGCCTAATTGTCTTCCCACAGTGTTTTGGGTCCTATTATTCAGTGTGTGGTGTTTCGCGTTTAGGTCACCTATTAGGTATACTGGTATGTTGTTTCTGAATAGTCTGTAGAAGTCTGGGGTGGGTAAGTATGGTCTTCTGGGAGGTAAATAGACTGTGGCTATTATTATTGGGCCAGTGTCAGTCATTATTTCTATAGCTAGGAGGTCAGATATAAAATCATCATGTATTTTATGTGTGATAGTTTCTAGTACTGCTATAGCTGTACCGTCCATGGGACTGTCAGTTATGTTTTTTTTTTTGTGTTTTGTAGCCTTGTATTTTTAGTGATTCGCTATTAGGGACACCGTGGCTGTTAATGAGTATTGTGTGTGGTTTTATAGTGCTATATATGTTGCTTAAAGTGTGTCTTCTATTACTCCAGTGTAGGACGTTGTGTTGTAGTATTTTTAGTGTGTTCATGAATTTTGTTTGATAGATGATCTTGTTTTTGTTTTGGTTTGGGGTCGATTGGAGTTAACGAGTAGTTTTCCTTTTGTGTAGAATGCTTCATTTAGGGTGTTGTCTGTGTAGCATTTGTGAAAAATAGTTAATAGCTTCATTTGGTGGCCATTGGGTACCGTCTAAGTCCTCAACTATAACCTTTTTGAGGGGGAGAGTTTTCCTTAGTTTATCCCATAGTTGGCTGTTCTTTAGGTTTTTGAATTGTTCATCAGTGTGTATCATTATTTTGTAAGAGTGGCCTGTTTCATGTTCCTCAAGAATGGGTAGTTCTACATCGTGTGTTTCTTCATCACTGCTTGATTCTGTGTCTGTCTCTTCCTCATTGTCTTGCTGGTCGGGAGTGTTTTCTTCCTCTTTTGTTGTATTATGGGGGGGTTGGCTAGTTTTTGGGTTCATTGTTGTGGTTTGTGTGTTGAGGTTTGGGAGTGTCCAGGTTCCGAATAGTTGGAGTATTTTACTAGATTCTTCTTTGGTATATTCTAGGGGTTGGTATGGGGGCAAGTTGTTCTGTTGCAGACTCTTTGCCATTGCTTCTTGCATGGTTGACTTTTCGATTACATTGCACATGTGGGCTTCCATTAGACTAGTGAAGTACTGGGCATTGTTTATGTGGTTTGTGTTTGTGGCAGGCATTTGTGGCTGACTGTTTGGGGTGTTGTTGCTTGTAATGTTTGCGTAGGTTTGGGATTTCTTTTCTTGTCTTTCTGTTTGTTTGGTTTTGAGAATGTTTTTTCTCTTTACACATTTCATTGCGAGGGTTCTATGTTCCTCTCCGCAGTTTATGCATTTTTGTGTTTGTCCTGGGGGGCAGTTCTTCCAGTCATGACCGGTTTGACCGCATTCAGAGCAGATTTTGTACTCTGAGTTTTGTGGGCATTTGTAAGTGGGGTGATCATCTAAGGCATAACATTTCATACAAGTTTCTATGTGAATGTATTCGTCCTGTCTGATGTCCCATTTGGGAATGGTCAGGTGGAACATCTTTAGGCCGTCCAGGGCCTTCTCTGCCATCTTTACATCTTCGAATTCTATTTTGACATAATGTGCACCAAATTTGGTAACATTTGTTATTTTGGCGAATGCATTTTTCTCTTCTGCTTCTTGTTTTATGTCTTCGGCTGCATTGTCAAAGATCATTTTGTCCACCTTTGAACATATGACACTTCTCTTGGCCTTGATGTGCATAGGTAGTATGGGGGAGAAGCCGTCATTTAACAGAGTGAGAGGGGGGCGCGCAGTGTTTTTGCCCCGCTCGATGACGTCACGGCTGGCTGCCTCGTGGGGGTTGGTTGAGAGAGGTCCTTACCATGCTGCTAGCTCCCTTGCTAGTGGCTAGAGGACTTGTAACCACTTTTGTCCCACGCGGCTCGAGCTAGTGCGAGTATATATACAGTTCCTCGCCACTCTCTCCCTCAGATCTGGTTTCTAGAACGTATCTATCTCATCCCTTGCTACCTGTCCCCGCTCTGCACCTGAGAATCTTTTCCTCTGCCTACCTCTCTCTTTTTTAATATCTTTCACCACCTTTTATTAATATTATATCCCCTCTGGTTAACTCTGCAAAATCAGCTTCATGCTGGCCAGTTGTATTGTGCGTTAAGGTCTGATATAACCCATGTATGTTAGTTGTTAAGATAAGTTGATCACGAAGCATTGGTTAGCATTCATATTGTTTAGTACTGCTTCCTTTAATTATTAGTGTTCTGCTGGATTAGATAATGCTAGACTAGGGGTCTGATATTATAAGGTATTGTTTCCTATGAGTGCTGGCTTTAGTTAAAAGCTGCACGACATACCTGAGAACTGGAGTTGATTGGGTAAATTCTAGTCTGTGTGCCATTGAGAATAGAGCATGCACGAATGAGGGCTTTTTGCCTATACCATTCTGCACTGTTCTAGTCTCGATTGTTTGTCTTTGAGGTACGCCAGGAGAACGCTTAATACTTTGGTATTAAGGTTTCTCAAGAGAGCTACCCTTCACTATAACGTAATATTTGACGCACAGACTTGAGATTTGTACTAGGCTATGCGGCATGCCATGCGCACCAGTATCTCGCATCATTGACTCTAGCTAGACTTTATCAATCATAGTAGACATTAAGTATATTAACCTAATTACTCTTTTTTATGCATACCCATTTATTATTACACAAGCATTTCGCAGCCTAGTTTGATGTATGGAGACACAAACGACTTAGGCTCTTTTTGTTGATAGGAATACTGCATTGTCGTGGCGATTATTATTGTTGTAGTGTTTAGGATATTCTTGGCTCCGACGGCATTATATATTCTGCCTTTTTGTGTGCATAGCCTGCACGAGCATTGTTCCGCTGCCTGCCTTTTTGGGTTCCATTTCCGATACGAGCATCTTTATAGCATCTAACATTTAAAGAAGATTCCTTGTTAGTGTTGAAGGACTTTAGTGCACTTTCTTTCATGCAGGAGTGCCTGACATTTATTGATTAAAGTAACGTAAGCTGTAACTTCTCTTACCACCTTACTTTGCATACCATAACCAAGCACCTTCGGTTATAGGTAGTAATAGGCTGTTTTCACATAACATTAAGCCTAGAGTAGACGCACATTTATTGAGAGTTTGATAGCCTATTATTGCATATAGAACTCTGTAGAGTATTTGTGTTCTTTGTTCACTGGGAATATACATCAGAGGTTGGATCTAGCACTTTCCGTTGTAGCATTTATGCCATTACTAGTCCAATGAATAAGAGCCCTGATATATTTAAACCTCAGTCGTAACACTGGGTATAAGTAAGTTGGACCCCAAAACATGCAATAATAATGTAGGATTCTGATTGACAGAAAGTATGGTGAATTGTATTTCCTGTACTGTACTTCTAGGTTGTATTACAGGAGATGAAACAGTTTCAATATTGATGGATAGCGACGCAAGTTTGATGAAACACACCATTTATTTTGCAACCAGGTGTTAAACGTTTGAAATAAGATACCATGAGATAAAAAGTGATTGTGAGACCGTATCTACTTTCATAATAGGCTTCGATAATGTTACGCAATCAAATCCTCACCTACTGTTTTGTGCTATGCATAAGAAAGAGACAACATGCAGGTTGCATGTAAAGAGTGTCCTCCTTCAAAGCCAAAAGACTGACAGACCCAAATTCAAGGTCAAAATGCCTGGACACACGAAGTTTAAAACAGTTTAACTCATAGTAGCAAGGAATTATTGATTGAGGGACTTCGTAATTATAGGAGACAAAGCCAAGGCAAGTAAGTCATTTACTCAATATTATACGTACTACTTATTGTTTTCTGGGGAGATGGTTCCCTTTGTGTGCCTTCCAAACCCCCCTCTCCATCATGTTTAGCCCCATTAGTTTTCACATTTTAAGACGTTCGTTCTGATAGATAGTTTGGCGATTTTAAGACCGTTCATCCTATTTCTTTGTCATTTTAAGACCTATGTGTCGATTTTTCCTGGCGAGCGATACCAAGCCTGTACTTTTAGGAGGAACCGGCCTTTTGCCGATATATTTTTCTGCCGAAAAATGTAGAAATATACATTGAAATGGGGTCATGGGGGTGTTTATTTAAACTTGATGGAGGTCTAGTGAGGAAGCCAAAACAATAATAATATATATATATAAAAGCCAATAACTACGACCATCTGCTATTAACCTAATAACGAGCAGAACGCGAAAGTGGTCCCGGACCCTCTGTCTCGAGTCGGCCACCCCCAACTTGTGGAGTTTGTGCCTGAGTATGTACATACATATGTATGTACATATCTATGTACATATGGATATATGTATGTACATACATACATATACTGTATATACTACGTATAGTCTGTTGTTTTCCAGCTGATGGTAAATTGAATCCTTTAGCATCTGATGTTTCGATACTTAATGGAAAAGTATGGTGCTGCTATGTCTCTGTGTTATATTATTGCTAAGTTTAAAGTATGGTGCTGCTATGTCTCTGTGTTATATTATTGCTAAGTTTAAAGTATGGTGCTGCTATGTCTCTGTGTTATATTATTGCTAAGTTTAAAGTATGGTGCTGCTATGTCTCTGTGTTATATTATTGCTAAGTTTAAAGTATGGTGCTGCTATGTCTGTGTTATATTATTGCTAAGTTTAAAGTATGGTGCTGCTATGTCTCTGTGTTATATTATTGCTAAGTTTAAAGTATGGTGCTGCTATGTCTCTGTGTTATATTATTGCTAAGTTTAAAGTATGGTGCTGCTATGTCTCTGTGTTATATTATTGCTAAGTTTAAAGTATGGTGCTGCTATGTCTCTGTGTTATATTATTGCTAAGTTTAAAGTATGGTGCTGCTATGTCTCTGTGTTATATTATTGCTAAGTTTAAAGTATGGTGCTGCTATGTCTCTGTGTTATATTATTGCTAAGTTTAAAGTATGGTGCTGCTATGTCTCTGTGTTATATTATTGCTAAGTTTAAAGTATGGTGCTGCTATGTCTCTGTGTTATATTATTGCTAAGTTTAAAGTATGGTGCTGCTATGTCTCTGTGTTATATTATTGCTAAGTTTAAAGTATGGTGCTGCTATGTCTCTGTGTTATATTATTGCTAAGTTTAAAGTATGGTGCTGCTATGTCTCTGTGTTATATTATTGCTAAGTTTAAAAACAAAAATACAACTTTTCCATAATTTGTTTTGCTATTATCTTAGTATTTATGAGAGCAAGTTAGTAATTTACCAACTATTCGTCAAACTATTGGGGCGAACGTCTTAAAATTTCATATCTAATGGGGATAAGCATGAGGGTGAAGGAGGTCCAGAAAAAAAATACCTCCCCATATTCAAGCAAAAAGGCAAATTGCAGGTTCATTCTGAAAATTGTATCAAATTAAAGTTATTACGTTTATATATATATATATAATATATATATATATATATATATATATATATATATATATATATATATATATATATATATATATATATATATATATATATATATATATATATATATATATATATATATATACACCGGTATATATATATATATATATATATGTATACATATATATAAATATATACAGTATATATATATATATATATATATATATATATATATATATATATATAATAGAGTCAGAGAGAGAGAGAGAGAGATTTGGAAAACCTCTAGGTACTTTTTTGTTTTTGTTTTCTATGTGAGTGAGGGAGACAAAAGGCAGAACTGCTTGTAGTGAGTGCCTCCCCCAGAGTTGAAAGAGTGACAGGGCCAAACTCAAAGGACGTTCGAGCCAAAATGCCTGGACACACGGAGTTTGAAGCAATTTAAGTCATTGGAAGAGGGAAAGACTGATTTTGGAGGAGAGTTCCAGAGCTCATCAGTTGAATAGAAAAAAAGTCTGAGAATAACGTTTCACTTAAACGAGTAAAAGTAAAATCTCAAGACCTTCATTCTATGACTGATTTAAGGGGAGGTATTTAGTTTGTTCCCTAGACCTCCATCAAGCTTAGAATTACACCCCCTTGAGTCCCTTTCAAGATAAATTTGTACATTTTTCAGTAGAAAAATTTCCCGGCCGAAGGCCGGTTCCTGTTAAATTACAGGAAATTAAATAAAGGAAGGAAGGAGAGATGATTGGGAGGTTTGACGTACCTCCCAACCTACCAAATAGGAAAACCTACTATTTGGTAGTAGTCTTGGAAAATCCAACGTCAAGGCTATTAACCTAATTGCAAGGACGACTTGTCTATTTTGACTGCTATGTCGTCATTCCAACCGCGGTTAAAAAGAAAACGTCTAGAGTCTACTCCTTATCTTGCTCTAGGAGACGTTGTACATTAACCAAAACTACCACCGAAGGTGAAAAAAGCATAGAAGAGAAGAAAAAGGGGTTTACCTTAGTTACCGCTTAAGGCCCATCCTGTGTTCCGTCATGTGCAGATCCCTGTCGAACGTGCGCATGAGCGACCCTCTCTTGTTATCACATCTCACGTCAGCAGAAGAACGCGGATGGGCAGGGGTCCGGCGTGAGGGAGGGTATTATGTACGTTGGATTTTCCAAGACTACTACCAAATAGTAGGTTTTCCTATTTGGTAGGTTGGGAGGTACGTCAAACCTCCCAATTTGTTAGTAGTCTTGGCAAATCCAACGTCAAGGCTGCATAACAAATAGGAGGAGGACATCCAAGCCCAACCTACCAAAAAAACCAATGCATAAAACAAAATTACGAATGACAAAGACACAATGTAAACAAGAGAGTTTAATAAAAGAGTGAAAAACTGAGGAGTAGCTAAAAAGAACAGTTTTAACACATGCCCGTCATTCATAGTAATGCAAAAACATAGACTTGTCTGAAACCAAAAAGGTACTGTACCCAAAATCCCTTTTCTTCAAAAACCAACAAAAACACTGAACACAAGAACAAAACACAATTTTCAATGTGGCAAAAACACTTATGTACTGGACAATACATAATCCCAAACTTGCAATCCAGTGTTGCAAACCCCTACACCCCCCCCCCCCCCCCTTTGTCAAATAAAACAAAGGAAAAGAACGAGGGACAAGGAGGGAAGACCAGGGATCTTCGCCAGAGCACCAGGAAACACGACCCCCGAGAGCAATCACCGGCCGAGGGGGTCGAACACTGGACACGGAGAGGTAGGAGGAGATGAAGGAATTGATAGAAGACCACAAAACCGCTGAGGCGATGGCAGGGAAGGATCGACGTGGCAGGAACCGGAAGGAGGCAGCAAAGGATCTGACATCGTGCGCAGAACCCCTACAAACAGGGTGACGGGCACGAACGGTCCGACAAACGTGGCGGCCCATCTGCACCTGCGAGAGCCTCCCACCTGTCCGAGGAGACACCCACACAGCAGTACCCGAAGGCGGCGCCACAGACGCAACAGAGGAGTGCAAGGCTGACACCGGGCACAACACATGGCGAGGATGCCCACGCCGTAAAGCCTGGACGGCGAAAGGCTGGAAAACGGGGGCCTCCCTCCCATGCGTGGTAACAAAAGGAGGGGAGGAGGCGAACGAGACGCCATGCAAGGACGGGGAGAATCGCACGCAGTCCCGGGGCCGTGACAATGCCGCTAGCGCAGACACCCGATCCCCAGTGGCCAGAGCGACAAGGAAGAGTGGACGCCCGAGCAACGGAACCGGCGTAGCGGCCCTCGTATACGTGGGGGAAGCCAGAAGGACCAGAGCCCGCCCCAGATCCCACTGCGGAGGGACCTGGCGCGGAGGCGGTCGATCCCGGAAGGCAGCCGTCAGGAAGGAATCCAGCTCCCGTGGCGGAACGACCAGCCCAGCGACGGACCCAAAGAACCCCCCGGACGGCAGACAAGCGGGTACGTATAGCGTCGACTGGAAAGCGACGTGTACGGAAGAGGTGAAACAAGGAGCGGAGGACGAGGGAAGGAGAGCCAACTGGCAGGCGAGTGGCCTGTAGCCACCTAGTAAAAAACCTCCAGCGGGACCCGTAAGACCCCCAAGGAGAAGACGGCCAGGAACGCTGCAGGAAGACAGTCAGGGCCCGGCCGGGGACCGGGAGCCACCGTGCCTCATGAACAAGCACGATGCGAAGGCCAAAGAGGGCCGCAGGACCCCAACCTAGCCCAAGTGGAAGCCGGAGACAGGGAGAGGGACCGGACCCGGGCACCACCGCGGCAACCGGGCGGACCAAGTCCGTGCCGGCCACAGAGGTGCGAGGAGGCAGACGCAGCCGTGGTACAGCCGCAGCTTCGCGAAGACTGGGCACATCAACAGCGCGTCTGGTGGCGGAAAGATGGATATCGACCGCCACCTGTACCAGGCGACCATGAAAGCGTCCGGACCCCCCCCGGAGCGCGAGGCCGGAGGGAGAGGTCCAGAGGCAACTGGCGCGGCACCCCCGATGCGAACAAGGCGACCTCCGGAACACCTCAGGAAGCCGCGAGGTCGGCGAACACAGTCCGTTTCAACGCCCATTCTACAAGAACGCCCTGCCCTCTCGACAGGGCGGCCGCCCAAAGGGTGGCAGGCCCGGGCAGGGAGGAGGCATGCAAGGAGAAGGGGTGTCGGTCCGCGAGGAAGAACAACTCCACCGAGACCCCTAATAGAGTCAACGACCTGGAGGACCCCCGCATAAGGAAACAGGGGACAGCTTGTCTGAGTGTCCAACCCGAAGGCCACCGACTCACCCCGAAGGGCCAGCGCGTGGTCCCGCAGGAAGAACAAAGGAACCAACAATCCGAGGGCATAGACAGGTAAGAGGAGGGAGACCCACCAATCTGCCGGGAAGTGGACGTCCCAGGTTCGATTGGGAACCTCACCCAACCTCGCTCGACGTATCTGTGGTTATCCAGACCGTCGGCGGGGGGGTCGGTCCAGGGCACAGCCGCAGAGAGCGAGCCCCGAGCAACCCAGCGACCGAAGCGTCGGCGAACGGTACGCGGGAGCGGCAGGAGCCGATCCATAGGGGCAACGGAAACACCGCGGTGCCCATGAGGAGGAGGCGGCGTAGCCAGAGGCTCCCTAAGGGAAGGGGCAGAGCGGCCCAATGCAGCGAACCCACGAACGAGTCCCAGAGCCACCCCGGGAGGGAGACCGAGTGCAACACGGCGAGGACCGTCCACCGAAGGTGCACCGCGGCCGGCAGACCCCGGGTCACCGTAGCGCTGGACAAAACCCATGCGAGACCGACCCATGGCACGACACGCGACGGGGTCAAGCGTGACTTGGGAACATCGAAGGGGAACCCTAACCGTGCGATGTCGCGAACGACTGTGAGGGCGTCGCCAATGCACAGGCCGAGGGCGTCGGAAACTACCAACCAAACGGCCAAGGAAAACAGGAGCTGGAGCCCGCTCCTGAGGAGAGGACCCAGAGCCTGCCCCACCAGTGCGGAGAAGATCTGCGGCGCGATGTGGAGACCGAAGGGAAGGCCGTCGAACAGGAACACACGATCGGAAGTCCGAACGGCCAAGAATCGCTGGAAGCGAGGATGGAGAGGAACGAGCCAAGACACATCCTGGAGGGCCAGCGACACTACCCACGACAGAGGGCACAGGGCCAGGCGTACCAGGGGTACCGGCAGCATCCGAAACCGTGTGTGCACGATGTGCCCGTTGAGGGCCAACAGATCCACCACCGGTCGCATCGCGTCGCAGGTCTGCGACGGAACCAGAAAGACACGGGAGAGGAAAACCGGGTGACCGGCGGCCAACTCCCTCGACGCTACCCAGCTCGGGCATGGAAGTGAACACGAGGGCCACCTGTGAAGAGATGGGCCGTTGTCGGTGACAAGAGCGGAGTGGGGGTCTGGACGTCCACCTCCAGGTGAGACCCCTCCGCGCAACCCGCCGCCCCCAACGTCCCTCGCGGCTACCGAGGGGCGCAAGGGCGAAAACAACCCGAGGGAGCACCCGAGAGGAGGGGAGCGACCCGGTACGCCCAGGCGAGAAGGAGAACAAGGAGGCCGACCCAGAGAACTACACATTGTGTTGACGTGGAGGTACCCCCGGTACGGGCCGTGCGGGCATGAGCGCCACGTTGACCTCCTCTACCCCCGCCCCCCCCAACCTCGTCGAAAAGGGCGGGCCACCCCAACCCAAGGCCGGCGCGGGGCTGACCCCTTTGAAAGGCGGCCGGAAGTGGAAGGCCGGCCAGCCCCGACACAGAGGGGATGAAAGGGGCAAGAACAGAAGTGCGAGGCGGAACCGAAGCACTGGCCAGCAACGTCCCAGTCCCGCGCGCGTGCAAGGCGGCAGCACTTGCAGCAGCACCCCGAAGAGGACCGGCAGAAGGACGGGACTGAGAAGACCCCGCGCGCGGCACAGCGCGTCGGTGCGTGACGTAAGCAGGTCCGTAACGACACAGCACGGCGTCGTGTGGCGGAAGCAGGGGCCGCCGACAGAGAAGCGGAGCATTCCCAAGCATCCTGCGTAAAAAACCCCGACGGATATAGCGCAGAGTACAACAAACCCTGACGAATAACCAAGGGGGCCGGCCGGCAGAACGAAGACCGTACCGTCGTGCGGTGCCGAGTTGCCGCGCACAAAACCGCCTTCAGCTCGGGAACCAAAGACACCGCGAGCCGAAGGTGGACCCGCTGAACGCGGTCCAAACCCTCGCGAAGATCGCCTGGCGCAGACGCCTCGAAAAGCCGCAGGTGGTGAACAGACGTCTGGAGGGAACCTAAAGACAAGACAATAAGTCCGTCACCCTCCGTCGCAAGGGAAAAACCTTGGCGACAGAGGGCTGATCCGGGTGAGAGAAGAACGGGGTAGCAATAGAACAAAGTACAAGAACGGGCGCGCTCATCCAGGACCAGAACGCGCCGTCCAACCCGCCGACAGACACAAGAGGAGGCAAAATCAGGGACGACTCCGGGGGAGGGACGGAAGGAGAGCCGTCGACGGATCGGTGTGTGAAGTCAAAGGCCGCAGCAAACCAGGCCTCCAATGGGAGAGGGTGACCGAGCATGATGGCTAAGCCAGGCGTACCGGCGTCGCACAAACCTGTCCCATAGGAGGACGGACCCGTCAACACAGCCAGGGACTGAACAGCCGGAAGGATGTCAGGGCGGCTGAAGTCTGACCAGAGCGTAGGCCCGCAGAAGGGAGGGGGATCGTAGCAGGGGTAGGTAGGGTGAGGTGCTGAGGGTGAGGCACCGCCAAGAAGGGCGAGGAGAGGGAGTCTTCCATCGACTCCAAGCGCCCGTCGAAGCGTGACACAACCCAGCCCTGCATAGCCGACAATTGATCCGAGAGAGGCTACCCCCCCCAGATTGGTCGGCCCGCAGGGGCGAGCGTGAGCGGGAGCGAGACCCACGACACGAACCAGCAGCGTCGCGGCCCAAGGAAGGCGAGCGACGACGGTTGTGTCGCCGTTGAGGGACTCGTCCCCGATCACGAACGGCCGAGGGGGAAACAGCACCATTCCCCTCTTCCAGCGACACATCAGCTCCTGAGAAAGGGGACCCCGAAACCTCGCGAAACCCCACCGAGGCAAGAGGAGGGGTACCCCCCTGGCGAGACGGTAAGGGAAGGTCAGGAAGAGAAGAATGAGGAGGAGCAGGACGACGGGAGTGGGAAGGCTGGCCGGGTGAAAGGAGGCCAGGAGCCGCGGGGGGAAACAGAGCAAGGATCCCCGGGGCTGAGATAACAGGGCGGCCCGACACCGAGGCGGAGGAGGGAGGGACCACCATCGTGGGACGAGACCGTGAAGTAAGAATAGGCACTGAAGCAGGTGAAGTAGAAGCAACGACATCCAGGCGGACCCTCCTGGACAGTGTAGGAGGAGGGAGCAGAGGGCCAGCTACAGCATGAACAACCGCGCGCGGAGAGGACAACGTAAGAGGAAGTCGTCTGGGCTGGGGAAGCGGGCGGAAGGGAGTAGAGCCCCTATCCGTAGAGGCCAGGGGAGGGCGCACAGGGGCAGAGCCGCTAACCCCGGCCTCAGGGCGAGAACCATGACGAGGGCGATGGGCGTCGTCAAGGCGATCAGGAGGACGACAAGGCGAGCGAGAGCGGGGACGGAGCCGGGGAACCCCCCGACGATGGGACGACCGGCTGCGGGACCCAGGGGAGAGGGCCCGAGCAGGGAGAGGGCCAGGTAAATGGCCGTCAGTCGGGTCAGGGATACCCAGGGCGACGCGGATCCGGTCGCCAACAAAGGCCGGGGAACGGTGGCCCACAGTCCTAATGTGGCGGGAGACCATCGTCCACACCGACGGAAGGGAAACAGGAGGCCACAGCTGCCGCCGAGGAACCAGGGCCATGGAGCAGCACAACCACCAGGGCCAGACACGTGCCACACAGAGCAGGGAGGTAGGCCGTAGAGGACACACAGAGCGAGTGGCGCAAGCAGGACTTGTGGCTCTCCAAGCACGGGGAGCGACAACCAAGGCGAAAGCAAGGCAGCCTACCTGCACTAGAAGAACACACACCATAATCAGCACGTCGAAGGAGTAAGTGGAGAGAATGTCCAAGAAGAACCAGGGAAGGAGCATGGGGAAACAGGAACACACATGCAAACAGGTATCCGTACTCACCCTAAACTGGGAGCACAGAGGTAGGTGAGGAGGGCGGCCGAGGCGGAAGAGCACTAGCAGAACCTGCAAAGATGGAGAAAGTGTTAACCACCACTCAACATCTTACATGCAGGGCCTATAACACCAGTAAAGTGCATACACCAATATAGTATCAGGCAACAAGATGACATAACAAAAGTCAATAGTGAAAGCCAACTATTACCGCAAATTTGCGGGCCAATGGAGGCATAACTGTACCGACACCACCCTCCTGCAATTTCGCGGGACCCCCCAACGATCTCCGCAAATTTGCGGGGAACCGAAATGGCCCAGAGGACCGAATCGAGCACCCCGCAAATTTGCGGGACCGGCCGAGATGGTCCGGCGCCGAAAAAGCGAGAGGAGCGTCTAGGAAATACCAAAGAGGCCCAGAAAAAAGCGTCATCTCCTTATGAACTCCAAGCGACGATGGCCATCAAGCTGAGCAGTGTCTTCCTTGATAATATCCTGACTCAACCGGTCAAGGGAGAGGCAAGGAAGACACACCAGGGGAGAGGAGGCACATCCCCTAGGAACCACCCAACCCACAGAGATAGAGCAAAGCCCATGAGGAGAAGTGGCAGGAAGGGTGGTTTGGCACAAACAGGGGCCCCCGTAGGGTACCCCAGGATTGGGCAAAAGGGTATGAAAGGATGGAGGTGAAAACAGTAAGGGAACACAAAAACCAGTAAATGAAACTGGCGAGAAAAAGGGTGGCCTAGCCGTGAGGAGAGAATGTGTCAGGGGCGAAAAACCCTGTGGTGTGAGGGAGGGGCCCCCGTGGGGTACCCCAGGATAACACGAACCACCAAGCGCCCAGGCCCTTGAGACACAGTGAAGGCTCGAAAGGGGGGACTCGGGAATAACGCTAATAATGCGGCCGACACAAACCCTACAAACAGCACCGCCACCACGAAATCTCAGATCGTGAACCAACTGTACACCTAGGCTATGAAAATATGAAAACTCATAGGGGCATAGCAATTCCTGAATGAGAAACAAGCTAGGCTAAAATAAGCTAAAAGCTAAACTATGCCCAGACTAACAGGAAAAAAGAATATGAAAAGAGAAAGGAATGAAAAACACACACGAGGAACGCCAGGCGCCCCCGTACCTTCGGGAGCTATTTCCACACGCGTCTCCATTAAACACACTGAGGAGCCCAATTTGTTAGTAGTCTTGGCAAATCCAACGTCAAGGCTATTAACCTAATTGCAATGACGACTTGTCTATTTTGACTGCTATGTCGTCATTCCAACCGCGGTTAAAAAGAAAACGTCTAGAGTCTACTCCTTATCTTGCTCTAGGAGACGTTGTACATTAACCAAAACTACCACCGAAGGTGAAAAAAGTATAGAAGAGAAGAAAAAGGGGTTTACCTTAGTTACCGCTCAAGGCCCATCCCGTGTTCCGTCATGCGCCGATCCCTGTCGAACGTGCGCATGAGCGACCCTCTCTTGTTATCATTTTTTCACGCGTCGCCATTGTTGAGTCCGCTTTTGTTGTGCTCCTTCAATTCACCCTGTTTTAGGTTCGTTTCGGCTTTTCTGGCCTTCTTTTTGTTAGACAGATGTTACGTGATCTAGGACACGTAAATGGGCTCCTCAGTGTGTTTAATGGAGACGCGTGTGGAAATAGCTACCGAAGGTACGGGGGCGCCTGGCGTTCCTCGTATGTGTTTTTCATTCCTTTCTCTTTTCATATTCTTTTTTCCTGTTAGTCTGGGCATAGTTTAGCTTATTTTAGCCTAGCTTGTTTCTCATTCAGGAATTGCTATGCCCTATGAGTTTTCATATTTTCATAGCCTAGGTGTACAGTTGGTTCACAATCTGAGATTTCGTGGTGGCGGTGCTGTTTGTAGGGTTTGTGTCGGCCGCATTATTAGCGTTCTTCCCGAGTCCCCCCTTACGAGCCTTCACTGTGTCTCCAGGGGCCTGGGCGCTTGGTGGTTCGTGATATCCAGGGGTACCCTACGGGGGCCTCTCCCTCACACCACAGGGTTTTTCGCCCCTGACACATTCTCTCCTCACGGCTAGGCCTCCCTTTTTCTCGCCAGTTTCATTTACTGGTTTTTGTGTTCCCTTACTGTTTTCACCTCCATCCTTTCATTCCCTTTTGCCCAATCCTGGGGTACCCTACGGGGGCCCCTGTTTGTGCCGAACCACCCTTCCTGCCACTTCTCCTCATGGGCTTTGCTCTATCTTTGTGGGTGGGGTGGTTCCTGGGGGATGTGCCTCCTCTCCCCTGGTGTGTCTTCCTTGCCTCTCCCTTGACCGGTTGAGTCAGGATATTCAAGGAAGACACTGCTCAGCTTGATGGCCATCGTCGCTTGGAGTCATAAGGAGTTGACGCTTTTTTCTGGGCCTGTGTTGGTATTACCTAGACGCTCCTCTCGCTTTTTCGGCGCCGGACCATCTCGGCCGGTCCCGCAAATTTGCGGAGTGCTCGATTCGGTCCACGGACGATTCGGCTCCCCGCAAATTTGCGGAGATCGCTGGGGGGTCTCGCGGTGAGGCGGGAGGGTTGTGTCGGTACGGTTATGCCTCCATTGGCCCGCAAATTTGCGGTTATAGTTGGCTTTCCCGGTGACCCTTTTTTGTGTCATCTTGTTGCCTGGTACTATATTGGTGTATGCACTTGCCTGGTGTTATGGACCCTGCATGTGAGGTGTTGAGTGGTGGTTAACACTTTCTCCATCTTTGCAGGTTTCTGCTTGTGCTCTTCCGCCTCACCCGCCCTCCTCACCTCCATCGGTGCTCCCGGTTTAGAGTGAGTACGACTTCCAGTTTGCGTGTGTGTTCCTGTTTACCCATGCTCATTCCCTGGTTTTTATTGGACATTATCTTCACTTACTCCGTCAACGTGCTGCTTATGGTGTGTGTTCTTCCCTTGCAGGTGGGATGCCTTGCTTTCGCCAGGGCTGTGGCTCCCCGTGCTTGGACTGCCACAGGTCCTGCTTGCGACATTCGCAATGTGTGTCCTCTACGGCCTACCTCCCGGCTTTGTGTGGGCCGTGTATGGACCTGGTGGATGTGGTGGACCATCACCCTGGTTCCTCTGACGCGGCGGTGGCCTCTGCATCCCTTCAGTCTGTGTGGGCGGTGGTCTCCCACCACATCAGGACTGTGGGCCACCGTTCCCCGGCCTTTGTTGACGACCGGATCCGCGTCGCCCTGGGCATCCCTGACCCGTCTGGGGGCCGTTTACCTGGCCCTCTCCCTGCTCGGGCCCTCCTCCCTGGGTCCCGTGGTCGGTCGTCGCATCGTCGGGTGGATCCCCAGCTCCGTCCACGCTCTCGCTCTCCTCGCCGCTCGTCCTCTACTGCCCCTCCTCGTCCGCCTGCTCACCTTGACTCCGCCGTTCGCCCTCGTCATGGTTCTCGCCCTGAGGCCGGGTTTAGCGTCTCTGCCCCTGTACGCCCTCCCCTGGCCTCTCCGGATAGGGGCTCTACTACCTTCCGCCCGCTTCCCCTGCACAAAAGACGTCCTCTTCATTTGTCCTCTACTCGCGCGGATGTTCATGCTGTAGCTGGCCCTCTGCTCCCTCCTTCTACTCTGTCCAGGAGGGTCCGCCAGGATGTAGTTGCTTCTCCTCCTACTTCTCCTGCTTCAGTGCCTCTTCTTCCTTCTAGGTCTCGTCCCAAGGTGGAGGTTCCTCCCTCCTCCGCCTCGGTGTCGGGCCGCCCTGTTCTCTCAGCCCCGGGGATCCTTGCTCTGTTTCCCCCCGCGGCTCCTTCTGACCTCCTTTCACCCGGCCAGCCTTCCCCCTCCCGTCATCCTGCTCCTCTTCCTTCTTCTATTCCTGATCTTCGCTTGCCGGCTCCCCGTGAGGGTACCCCGCCGCTTGACTCGGTGGAGTATAGCGAGGTTTCGGGGTCCCCTTTCTCGGGGGCTGACGTGTCGCTGGAAGAGGGGGATGGTGATGTTTCCCCCTCGGGCGTTAGTGATCGGGAACGAGACCCTCAGGACCGTCACGGCCGTCGTCGCTCGCCTTCTTTGGGCCGCGACGCTGCTGTTTCGTGTCGTGGGTCTCGCTCTCGCTCACGCTCGCCCCTGCGGGCCGAACTATCTTCGAGGGGTCGCCTCTCTCGGATCGATTTTCGGCTATGCAGGGGTGGGTTGTGTCACACTTCGACGCGCGCTTGGAGGCGATGCAAGAATCCCTCTTATCGCGCTTCTTGGCGGTGACACAACCTCAGCGCCTCACCCAACCTGCCCCTGCTTTGGTCCCCCTCCCCTCTGCGGTGGACCACATTCCTTCTCGCCCTGCTTCTCCGCCTGCCCGGTCGTCGGCTAGTACTGCTCCTGCCCTGGCTCAGGTGGTTGCCCCTACTGTCTCACATGCGGGGGTCCTCCGTCTGCTAGGGCAGGGTCCGCGCTTGCCCCCCATCCAAAAGGCCAAGGTCCCGTCGCGGACTATGCCGCTCCTCTATGGCTCCTTGGCTGTTTGGAAGGGGGTGCAGGCCTCCCACCCGGAGCGTGCTACCGACTTCCCGTCAGGTGAGAGGGCCCTACCTTTGGACTGGTCGGTCCAAATCAATGACAAAATGCAGTTCAGGGCGATCAGGGTGGATGGTCAGGTGGCCGACGTGGAGGTGCGGGCGTACCCGACAAGGACTGACCTTCAGTACTTCTCGGTGAAGCCCAAGCCCCCGTCTGCTCCTCGGACTAAGCTCTGGTCAGACTTCAGCCGCCAGGACATCCTTCAGGATGTTCAGTCCCTGGCTGTGTTAACGGGACTGTCCTCCTATGGGACGGGTTTGTGCGACGACGGTAAGCCTGGCTTGGCCGTCGTGCTCGATAACCCTCTCCCATTGGAGGCCTGGTTTGCTGAGGCCTTAGACTTTGCCAACCGTTCCGTCGACAGATCTATTTCAGTCCCTCCCCCAGAGTCGTCACTGCTTTTGCCTCCTCTGGTATCTGTCGGCGGATTGGATGGCAAGTTCTGGTCCTGGATTAGCGCTCCCAAACTTGAAATTTGTGCTATTGCTAACCCGTTCTTCTCCCACCCAGATAAGTCCTCTGTCGACAGGGATTTTACCTTGCGGCAGAGGGTGGCGAACTTATTGTCTTGTCTTTTAGGTTCCCTCCAGACGTCTGTTCACCACCTGCGACTTATCGAGGCGACTGCACCTGGCGATCTTCGCGAGGGCTTGGACCACGTTCGGCGGATCCACCTTCAGCTCGCGGTGTCTTTGGTTCCCGAGCTGAAGGCGGTTTTGTGCGAGGCAACTCGACAACGCCAGACGGTAAGGTCCTCGTTCTGCCGGAAGGCCCCTTTGGATATTCGTCAGGGTCTATTATACTCTGAGCTATATACATCGGGGCTTTTTGCGCAGGATGCTTGGGAACGCTACGCTTCTCTGTCAGCGGACCCTGCTTACGACACGCAAAGACGCGCTGTGTCGCGACCGGGGTCTTCGCAGTCCCGTCCTTCTGCCGGTCCCCTTCGGGGTGCTGCCGCCACTGCTGCCGCCAAGAAAGGGCGCAGGAAAGGGAAGTTGCCGGCCAGAGCGTCGGTTCCGCCTCGCACTTCTGCTCCTGCTCCCTTTCATCCCCGCCGAGAAGGGGCTGGCCAGCCTTCCACTTCCGGCCGCACTTCGACGGGGTCTGACACACGACGGACAGGGGATGGGGTGACCCGCCCTTTTCGGCGAGGTGGGGGGGGTAGGGGTGGTCAACGTGGCTCTTATGACCGCAGGGACCGTACCGGGGGACCCTCCACGTCAAAAAATGTGTAGGTTCTCCAGGTCGGTCTCCTCCTTGTTCTCCTTCTCGCCTCGCAGAAAGGGTCGCTCACCTCATCTCGGGGGCTCCCACAGGTTATTTTCGCCCTTGCGCCCTTCGGTGGCCACGAGGGACGTGGGGGCGGAAGATTGCACGGAGGGGTCTAACCTGGAGATGGAAGTCCAGACCCCCACTCAGCTCTTGTCAACGAAGCCGGCCTGTCTCTTCGGAGGTGGCCGACGTGATTACATCCATGCACGAGCAGGGAATCGTCAAGGAGGTGAAAGCCGGTCTACCGGTTTTCCTCTCCCGTGTTTTTCTGGTACCAAAGAAGGACTGCGACGCGATGCGACCGGTGGTGGATCTGTCGGCCCTCAACGGGCACATCGTGAACACACGGTTTCGGATGCTGACGGTGCACCAGGTACGACTGGCCCTGCGACCTCTGTCGTGGGTAGTGTCGCTGGACCTCAAGGATGCGTATTGGCACGTTCCGATCCATCCTCGTTTCCAGCGATTCTTGGCCGTTCAGACTTCCGATCGTGTGTTCATGTTCGACAGACTTCCCTTCGGTCTCAACATCGCGCCGCGGATCTTCTCGAAACTGGTAAAGCAGGCTCTGGATCCTCTCCTCAGGGGCGGCCTCCAGATCCTGTTTTACTTGGACGACTGGTTGATAGTTTCAGACACCCTAGAACAGTGCGTCCACGACACCCTCACGGTAGTTCAACACATCACACAGTTAGGGTTCAACATCAATATTCCCAAGTCGCGCCTGACCCCGTCGCGTGTCGTGACGTGGGTAGGTCTCGAATGGGATCTGACCAACGCTACAGTGACCCAGAGTCAGCCAAACGCGGTGAGACTTCGCAGGAAGGTCTTCGCCGTGTTGCACTCGGTCTCCCTCACGAGGAGGATCTGGGACTCGTTAGTGGGTTCGCTGAATTGGGCCGCTCTGACCATTCCCTTAGGGAGGCTCAGGCTGCGCCGCCTGATACTCATGGGCAACAAGGTTTTCCGTTGGCCCCTATGGATCGGCTCATGCCGATCCCGCGTACCATTCACAGACACTTAGGACACTGGGTTGCTCGGGGCACGCTCTCTGCGGCTGTGCCCTGGACCGCCCCCCGCCGACGATCTGGTAGATACAGATGCGTCGAGCGAGGTGGGGTGGGGTTACCAATCCAACCTGGGACATCAACATCACGGCAGATGGGTGGGACACACACACCTACACATCAATGCCCTCGAACTGTTGGTTCCCTTGT
Source organism: Paralithodes platypus (assembly GCA_032716605.1). NCBI lineage: Eukaryota > Metazoa > Arthropoda > Malacostraca > Decapoda > Lithodidae > Paralithodes > Paralithodes platypus. Next base: position 25,951,587 of record CM064512.1, read on the forward strand.
TCTTCCTGAGGGACCACGCGCTGGCCCTTCGGGGAAAGTCGGTGGCCTTCAGGATGGACAATCAGACAGCTGTCCACTGTATCCAAAAGCAGGGGTCCTCCAGGTCTTTGACTCTGTTGGGGATCTCAGAGAAGTTGTTCTTCCTCGCGAACCGACACAACATCTCCCTGCACGCCTCCTACCTGCCCGGGACTGCCAACCTGTGGGCGGACGCCCTGTCGCGAGGACGGGGCGTTCTTGTAGAATGGGCAATGAAACAGACTGTATTCGACGACCTCGCAGCTTCCTGGGGTGTTCCGGAGGTCGACTTGTTCGCATCGAAGGAGACGCGCAAGTTGCCTCAGTACCTGTCCCTCCGGACTCGCACTCCGGAGGGGGGTCCGGACGCTTTCATGGAAGACTGGAACAGGTGGCAGTCGATATACATATTTCCGCCACCAGACGCACTGTTGATGTGCAAAGTCCTCGCGCGCTGCGGCTGTACCGCGGCAGAGTCTGGCTAATAGCGCCTCTGTGGCCAGCCCAGGCTTGGTACTCCCAGTTGAAGCGGTGGTGCCCGAGTCCGGTCCCTCTCCCTCTCTCAAACTTCCACTTGAGCCAGGTTGGCGACCTGCGGACCTCGTTGGCCTTCGCATCGTGGATGTTCGTGAGGCACGGTGGCTCCCAGTCCACGGACGGGACCTGACTGACTTCCTGAAGCGTTCATGGACGTCTTCGACTTGGGGGACTTACGAGTCCCACTGGAGGTCTTTTACTAGGTGGATACAGGACACTCACCAGACTGTTAGCTCTCCTTCCCTCGTCCTACACTACTTGTTTCACCTCTTCCGTACACGTCGCTCTCAAGTCAACACTATACGTAACCACTTGTCTGCCATCCGGGAGGTCTTTGAGTCCGTCACTGGGCTGGTCGTTCCACCGAAGGAGCTGGATTCCTTCATGAAGGCTGCCTTCAGGGAGCGACCGCCTCCGCGCCAGATCCCTCCTCAGTGGGATCTGGGGCGTGCTCTGGACCTTCTGGCTTCTCACACTTATACACGGGACACTACACCGGTTCAGTTGCTCGAGCGTACACTCTTCCTTGTCGCTCTGGCCACTGGGGATAGGGTGTCTGAACTAGCTGCCATGTCGCGGTCCCAGGAATGCATGCGATTCTCCCCGTCCTTGAATGTCGTCACGTTAGCCCCCTCCCCTCATTTTGTTGCCAAGAATGAGAGAGAGACCCACGTTTTCAAGCCTTTTACCATCCAGGCTTTAAAGCGTGGGCATACTCACCATGTGTTGTGCCCGGTGCAGGCCTTGCACTCCTATGTTGAGTCTGTGGCTCCGACTTCGGGTACTGCTGTGTGGGTGTCTCCTCGGACTGGTAGGAGGCTCTCGAAGGTACAGATAGGCCGCCACATTTGTCGGGTCATTCGTGCCAGTAACCCTGCTTGTCGGGGTTCTGCGCACGATGTGCGATCCTTTGCTGCCTCCTTACGGTTCCTGCAAACTCGTTCGTTGCCTGACGTCGCCTCGGCGGGTTTGTGGTCTTCTGTCCATACCTTCGTCTCCTCCTACCTCTCCATGTCCATTGTTAGACCCCCTCGGCCTGTGATAGCTCTCGGGAGTCGTGTTTCCTAGGGCTCTCGCGAAGTTGCCTGGTCTTCCCCCCTCGTCACTTTTTCTTTTCCTTTGTTTTCTTTCGAAAAGGGGGGGAGGGAAGTACGGGTTTGCAACACTGGATTACAAGTTTGGGGTTATGTTATATGTATACAGTACATAAGTGTTTTTGCCTCATTGATAATTGTGTTTTGTTTTTGTGATCAGTGTTTTTGTTCATTTTGGAAGAAAAGGGATTTTGTGTACAGTACTTTTTGGTTTAAGACAAGTCTATGGTTTTGCATTACTATGAATGACGGGCACGTGTTAAAACTGCTCTTTTTAGCTACTCCTCAGTTTTTCACTCTTTTATTTGTTAGTAGTCTTGGCAAATCCAACGTCAAGGCTATTAACCTAATTGCAATGACGACTTGTCTATTTTGACTGCTATGTCGTCATTCCAACCGCGGTTAAAAAGAAAACGTCTAGAGTCTACTCCTTATCTTGCTCTAGGAGACGTTGTACATTAACCAAAACTACCACCGAAGGTGAAAAAAGCATAGAAGAGAAGAAAAAGGGGTTTACCTTAGTTACCGCTTAAGGCCCATCCTGTGTTCCGTCATGTGCAGATCCCTGTCGAACGTGCGCATGAGCGACCCTCTCTTGTTATCATTTTTTCACGCGCTCCATTGAATGCAGTCGCTTTTGTTGTGCTCCTTTAATTCACCCTGTTTAGGTTCGTTTCGGCTTATCTGGCCTTCTTTTTTGTTAGACAGATGTTACGTGATCTAGGGCACACGTAAATGGGCTCCTCAGTGTGTTTAATGGAGACGCGTGTGGAAATAGCTACCGAAGGTACGGGGGCGCCTGGCGTTCCTCGTGTGTTTTTCATTCCTTTCTCTTTTCATATTCTTTTTTCCTGTTAGTCTGGGCATAGTTTAGCTTTTAGCTTATTTTAGCCTAGCTTGTTTCTCATTCAGGAATTGCTATGCCCCTATGAGTTTTCATATTTTCATAGCCTAGGTGTACAGTTGGTTCACGATCTGAGATTTCGTGGTGGCGGTGCTGTTTGTAGGGTTTGTGTCGGCCGCATTATTAGCGTTATTCCCGAGTCCCCCCTTTCGAGCCTTCACTGTGTCTCAAGGGCCTGGGCGCTTGGTGGTTCGTGTTATCCTGGGGTACCCCACGGGGGCCCCTCCCTCACACCACAGGGTTTTTCGCCCCTGACACATTCTCTCCTCACGGCTAGGCCACCCTTTTTCTCGCCAGTTTCATTTACTGGTTTTTGTGTTCCCTTACTGTTTTCACCTCCATCCTTTCACTTTTGCCCAATCCTGGGGTACCCTACGGGGGCCCCTGTTTGTGCCAAACCACCCTTCCTGCCACTTCTCCTCATGGGCTTTGCTCTATCTCTGTGGGTTGGGTGGTTCCTAGGGGATGTGCCTCCTCTCCCCTGGTGTGTCTTCCTTGCCTCTCCCTTGACCGGTTGAGTCAGGATATTATCAAGGAAGACACTGCTCAGCTTGATGGCCATCGTCGCTTGGAGTTCATAAGGAGATGACGCTTTTTTCTGGGCCTCTTTGGTATTTCCTAGACGCTCCTCTCGCTTTTTCGGCGCCGGACCATCTCGGCCGGTCCCGCAAATTTGCGGGGTGCTCGATTCGGTCCTCTGGGCCATTTCGGTTCCCCGCAAATTTGCGGAGATCGTTGGGGGGTCCCGCGAAATTGCAGGAGGGTGGTGTCGGTACGGTTATGCCTCCATTGGCCCGCAAATTTGCGGTAATAGTTGGCTTTCACTATTGACTTTTGTTATGTCATCTTGTTGCCTGATACTATATTGGTGTATGCACTTTACTGGTGTTATAGGCCCTGCATGTAAGATGTTGAGTGGTGGTTAACACTTTCTCCATCTTTGCAGGTTCTGCTAGTGCTCTTCCGCCTCGGCCGCCCTCCTCACCTACCTCTGTGCTCCCAGTTTAGGGTGAGTACGGATACCTGTTTGCATGTGTGTTCCTGTTTCCCCATGCTCCTTCCCTGGTTCTTCTTGGACATTCTCTCCACTTACTCCTTCGACGTGCTGATTATGGTGTGTGTTCTTCTAGTGCAGGTAGGCTGCCTTGCTTTCGCCTTGGTTGTCGCTCCCCGTGCTTGGAGAGCCACAAGTCCTGCTTGCGCCACTCGCTCTGTGTGTCCTCTACGGCCTACCTCCCTGCTCTGTGTGGCACGTGTCTGGCCCTGGTGGTTGTGCTGCTCCATGGCCCTGGTTCCTCGGCGGCGGCTGTGGCCTCCTGCTTCCCTTCCGTCGGTGTGGACGATGGTCTCCCGCCACATTAGGACTGTGGGCCACCGTTCCCCGGCCTTTGTTGGCGACCGGATCCGCGTCGCCCTGGGTATCCCTGACCCGACTGACGGCCATTTACCTGGCCCTCTCCCTGCTCGGGCCCTCTCCCCTGGGTCCCGCAGCCGGTCGTCCCATCGTCGGGGGGTTCCCCGGCTCCGTCCACGCTCTCGCTCGCCTTGTCGTCCTCCTGATCGCCTTGACGACGCCCATCGCCCTCGTCATGGTTCTCGCCCTGAGGCCGGGGTTAGCGGCTCTGCCCCTGTGCGCCCTCCCCTGGCCTCTACGGATAGGGGCTCTACTCCCTTCCGCCCGCTTCCCCAGCCCAGACGACTTCCTCTTACGTTGTCCTCTCCGCGCGCGGTTGTTCATGCTGTAGCTGGCCCTCTGCTCCCTCCTCCTACACTGTCCAGGAGGGTCCGCCTGGATGTCGTTGCTTCTCCTACTTCACCTGCTTCAGTGCCTATTCTTACTTCACGGTCTCGTCCCACGGTGGTGGTCCCTCCCTCCTCCGCCTCGGTGTCGGGCCGCCCTGTTATCTCAGCCCCGGGGATCCTTGCTCTGTTTCCCCCCGCGGTTCCTGGCCTCCTTTCACCCGGCCAGCCTTCCCACTCCCGTCGTCCTGCTCCTCCTCATTCTTCTCTTCCTGACCTTCCCTTACCGTCTCGCCAGGGGGGTACCCCTCCTCTTGCCTCGGTGGGGTTTCGCGAGGTTTCGGGGTCCCCTTTCTCAGGAGCTGATGTGTCGCTGGAAGAGGGGAATGGTGCTGTTTCCCCCTCGGCCGTTCGTGATCGGGGACGAGTCCCTCAACGGCGACACAACCGTCGTCGCTCGCCTTCCTTGGGCCGCGACGCTGCTGGTTCGTGTCGTGGGTCTCGCTCCCGCTCACGCTCGCCCCTGCGGGCCGCCCAATCTAGGGGGGGGGGGGGGGGGGGGGGGGTAGCCTCTCTCGGATCAATTGTCGGCTATGCAGGGCTGGGTTGTGTCACGCTTCGACGGGCGCTTGGAGTCGATGGAAGACTCCCTCTTCTCGCCCTTCTTGGCGGTGCCTCACCCTCAGCACCTCACCCTACCTACCCCTGCTATGGTCCCCCTCCCTTCTGCAGGCCTACGCTCTGGTCAGGCTTCAGCCGCACTGACATCCTTCCGGCTGTTCAGTCCCTGGCTGTGTTGACGGGTCTGTCCTCCTATGGGACAGGTTTGTGCGACGCCGGTACGCCTGGCTTAGCCGTCATGCTCGGTCACCCTCTCCCATTGGAGGCCTGGTTTGCTGAGGCCTTCGACTTCACACACCGATCCGTCGACGGCTCTCCTTCCGTCCCTCCCCCGGAGTCGTCCCTGATTTTGCCTCCTCTTGTGTCTGTCGGCGGGTTGGACGGCGCGTTCTGGTCCTGGATGAGCGCGCCCGTTCTTGAACTTTGTTCTATTGCTACCCCGTTCTTCTCTCACCCGGATCAGCCCTCTGTCGCCAAGGTTTTTCCCTTGCGACGGAGGGTGACGGACTTATTGTCTTGTCTTTAGGTTCCCTCCAGACGTCTGTTCACCACCTGCGGCTTTTCGAGGCGTCTGCGCCAGGCGATCTTCGCGAGGGTTTGGACCGCGTTGAGCGGGTCCACCTTCGGCTCGCGGTGTCTTTGGTTCCCGAGCTGAAGGCGGTTTTGTGCGCGGCAACTCGGCACCGCACGACGGTACGGTCTTCGTTCTGCCGGCCGGCCCCCTTGGTTATTCGTCAGGGTTTGTTGTACTCTGCGCTATATACGTCGGGGTTTTTTACGCAGGATGCTTGGGAATGCTCCGCTTCTCTGTCGGCGGCCCCTGCTTCTGCCACACGACGCCGTGCTGTGTCGTTACGGACCCTGCTTACGTCACGCACCGACGCGCTGTGCCGCGCGCGGGGTTTTCTCAGTCCCGTCCTTCTGCCGGTCCTCTTCGGGGTGCTGCTGCAAGTGCTGCCGCCTTGCCCGGGCGCAAGACTGGGACGTTGCTGGCCAGTGCTTCGGTTCCGCCTCGCACTTCTGTTCTTGCCCCTTTCATCCCCTCTGTGTCGGGGCTGGCCGGCCTTCCACTTCCGGCCGCCTTTCGTAGGGGTCAGCCCCGCGCCGGCCTTGGGTTGGGGTGGCCCGCCCTTTTCGACGAGGTTGGGGGGGGGGCGGGGGTAGAGGAGGTCAACGTGGCGCTCATGCCCGCACGGCCCGTACCGGGGGTACCTCCACGTCAACACAATGTGTAGTTCTCTGGGTCGGCCTCCTTGTTCTCCTTCTCGCCTGGGCGTACCGGGTCGCTCCCCTCCTCTCGGGTGCTCCCTCGGGTTGTTTTCGCCCTTGCGCCCCTCGGTAGCCGCGAGGGACGTTGGGGCGGCGGGTTGCGCGGAGGGTTCTCACCTGGAGGTGGACGTCCGGACCCCCACTCCGCTCTTGTCACCGACAACGGCCCATCTCTTCAGAGGTGGCCCACGTGTTCACTTCCATGCCCGAGCTGGGTAGCGTCGAGGGAGTTGACCGCCGGTCACCCGGTTTTCCTCTCCCGTGTCTTTCTGGTTCCGTCGCCGACCTGCGACGCGATGCGACCGGTGGTGGATCTGTTGGCCCTCAACGGGCACATCGTGCACACACGGTTTCGGATGCTGCCGGTACCCCTGGTACGCCTGGCCCTGTGCCCTCTGTCGTGGGTAGTGTCGCTGGCCCTCCAGGATGTGTCTTGGCTCGTTCCTCTCCATCCTCGCTTCCAGCGATTCTTGGCCGTTCGGACTTCCGATCGTGTGTTCCTGTTCGACGGCCTTCCCTTCGGTCTCCACATCGCGCCGCAGATCTTCTCCGCACTGGTGGGGCAGGCTCTGGGTCCTCTCCTCAGGAGCGGGCTCCAGCTCCTGTTTTCCTTGGCCGTTTGGTTGGTAGTTTCCGACGCCCTAGGCCTGTGCATTGGCGACGCCCTCACAATCGTTCGCGACATCGCACGGTTAGGGTTCCCCTTCGATGTTCCCAAGTCACGCTTGACCCCGTCGCGTGTCGTGCCATGGGTCGGTCTCGCATGGGTTTTGTCCGGCGCTACGGTGACCCGGGGTCTGCCGGCCGCGGTGCACCTTCGGTGGACGGTCCTCGCCGTGTTGCACTCAGTCTCCCTCCCGGGGTGGCTCTGGGACTCGTTCGTGGGTTCGCTGCATTGGGCCGCTCTGCCCCTTCCATTAGGGAGCCTCTGGCTACGCCGCCTCCTCCTCATGGGCACCGCGGTGTTTCCGTTGCCCCTATGGATCGGCTCCTGCCGCTCCCGCGTACCGTTCGCCGGCGCTTCGGTCGCTGGGTTGCTCGGGGCTCGCTCTTTGCGGCTGTGCCCTGGACCGACCCCCCCGCCGACGGTCTGGGTAACCACAGATACGTCGAGCGAGGTTGGGTGAGGTTCCCAATCGAACCTGGGACGTCCACTTCCCGGCAGATGGGTGGGTCTCCCTCCTCTTACCTGTCTATACCCTCGGATTGTTGGTTCCTTTGTTCTTCCTGCGGGTCCCCGCGCTGGCCCTTCGGGGTGAGTCGGTGGCCTTCGGGTGGCCTTCGGGTTGGACACTCTGACAAGCTGTCCCCTGTTTCCTTATGCGGGGGTCCTCCAGGTCGTTGACTCTATTAGGGGTCTCGGTGGAGTTGTTCTTCCTCGCGGACCGACACCCCTTCTCCTTGCATGCCTCCTCCCTGCCCGGGCCTGCCACCCTTTGGGCGGCCGCCCTGTCGAGAGGGCAGGGCGTTCTTGTAGAATGGGCGATGAAACGGACTGTGTTCGCCGACCTCGCGGCTTCCTGAGGTGTTCCGGAGGTCGCCTTGTTCGCATCGGGGGTGCCGCGCCAGTTGCCTCTGGACCTCTCCCTCCGGCCTCGCGCTCCGGGGGGGGTCCGGACGCTTTCATGGTCGCCTGGTACTGGTGGCGGTCGATATCCATTTTTCCGCCACCAGACGCGCTGTTGATGTGCCCGGTCTTCGCGAAGCTGCGGCTGTACCACGGCTGCGTCTGGCTCCTCGCGCCTCTGTGGCCGGCACGGACTTGGTCCGCCCGGTTGCCGCGGTGGTGCCCGGGTCCGGTCCCTCTACCTGTCTCCGGCTTCCACTTGGGCTAGGTTGGGGTCCTGCGGACCTCTTTGGCCTTCGCATCGTGCTTGTTCATGAGGCACGGTGGCTCCCGGTCCCCGGCCGGGCCCTGACTGACTTCCTGCAGCGTTCCTGGCCGTCTTCTCCTTGGGGGCCTTACGGGTCCCGCTGGAGGTTTTTTACTAGGTGGCTACAGGCCACTCGCCTGCCAGTTGGCTCTCCTTCCCTCGTCCTACGCTCCTTGTTTCACCTCTTCCGTACACGTCGCTTTCCAGTCGACGCTATACGTACCCACTTGTCTGCCGTCCGGGGGGTTCTTTGGGTCCGTCGCTGGGCTGGTCGTTCCGCCACAGGTGCTGGATTCCTTCCTGACGGCTGCCTTCCGGGATTGACCGCCTCCGCGCCAGGTCTCTCCGCTGTGGGATCTGGGGCGGGCTCTGGTCCTTCTGGCTTCCCCCACGTATACAAGGGCCGCTACGCCGGTTCCGTTGCTCGGGCGTCCACTCTTCCTTGTCGCTCTGGCCACTGGGGATCGGGTGTCTGCACTAGCGGCATTGTCACGGCCCCGGGACTGCGTCCGATTCTCCCCGTCCTTGCATGGCGTCTCGTTCGCCTCCTCCCCACCTTTTGTTACCACGCATGGGAGGGAGGCCCCCGTTTTCCAGCCTTTCGCCATCCAGGCTTTACGGCGTGGGCATCCTCGCCATGTGTTGTGCCCGGTGTCAGCCTTGCACTCCTCTGTTGCGTCTGTGGCGCCGCCTTCGGGTACTGCTGTGTGGGTGTCTCCTCGGACAGGTGGGAGGCTCTAGCAGGTGCAGCTGGGCCGCCACGTTTGTCGGACCGTTCGTGCCCGTCACCCTGTTTGTAGGGGTTCTGCGCGCGATGTCAGATCCTTTGCTGCCTCCTTCCGGTTCCTGCCACGTCGATCCTTCCCTGCCTTCGCCTCCGCGGTTTTGTGGTCTTCTATCAATTCCTTCATCTCCTCCTACCTCTCCGTGTCCAGTGTTCGACCCCCTCGGCCGGTGATTGCTCTCGGGGGTCGTGTTTCCTGGTGCTCTGGCGAAGATCCCTGGTCTTCCCCCCTTGTCCCTCGTTCTTTTCCTTTGTTTTATTTGACAAAGGGGGGGGGGGGGGTGTATGGGTTTGCAACACTGGATTGCAAGTTTGGGATTATGTATTGTTCCAGTACATAAGTGTTTTTGCCACATTGAAAATTGTGTTTTGTTCTTGTGTTCAGTGTTTTTGTTGGTTTTTGAAGAAAAGGGATTTTGGGTACAGTACCTATTTGGTTTCAGACAAGTCTATGTTTTTGCATTACTATGAATGACGGGCATGTGTTAAAACTGTTCTTTTTAGCTACTCCTCAGTTTTTCACTCTTTTATTAAACTCTCTTGTTTACATTGTGTCTTTGTCATTCGTAATTTTGTTTTATGCATTGGTTTTTTTGGTAGGTTGGGCTTGGATGTCCTCCTCCTATTTGTTATGCAGCCTTGACGTTGGATTTGCCAAGACTACTAACAAATTGGGAGGTTTGACGTACCTCCCAACCTACCAAATAGGAAAACCTACTATTTGGTAGTAGTCTTGGAAAATCCAACGTACATAATACCCTCCCTCACGCCGGACCCCTGCCCATCCGCGTTCTTCTGCTGACGTGAGATGTGATAACAAGAGAGGGTCGCTCATGCGCACGTTCGACAGGGATCTGCACATGACGGAACACAGGATGGGCCTTAAGCGGTAACTAAGGTAAACCCCTTTTTCTTCTCTTCTATGCTTTTTTTTCACCTTCGGTGGTAGTTTTGGTTAATGTACAACGTCTCCTAGAGCAAGATAAGGAGTAGACTCTAGACGTTTTCTTTTTAACCGCGGTTGGAATGACGACATAGCAGTCAAAATAGACAAGTCGTCATTGCAATTAGGTTAATAGCCTTGACGTTGGATTTTCCAAGACTACTACCAAATAGTAGGTTTTCCTATTTGGTAGGTTGGGAGGTACGTCAAACCTCCCAATTAAACTCTCTTGTTTAAATTGTGTTTCTTTGTCATTCATAATTTTGTCTTATGCATTGTTTTTTTTTGGTAGGTTGGGCTTGGATATCCTCCTCCTATTTGTTATGCAGCCTTGACGTTGGATTTGCCAAGACTACTAACAAATTGGGAGGTTTGACGTACCTCCCAACCTACCAAATAGGAAAACCTACTATTTGGTAGTAGTCTTGGAAAATCCAACGTACATAATACCCTCCCTCACGCCGGACCCCTGCCCATCCGCGTTCTTCTGCTGACGTGAGATGTGATAACAAAAGAGGGTCGCTCATGCGCACGTTCGACAGGGATCGGCATGACGGAACACGGGATGGGCCTTGAGCGGTAACTAAGGTAAACCCCTTTTTCTCTCTTCTATACTTTTTTCACCTTCGGTGGTAGGTTTTGGTTAATGTACAACGTCTCCTAGAGCAAGATAAGGAGTAGACTCTAGACGTTTTCTTTTTAACGCGCGGTTGGAATGACGACATAGCAGTCAAAATAGACAAGTCGTCATTGCAATTAGGTTAATAGCCTTGACGTTGGATTTTCCAAGACTACTACCAAATAGTAGGTTTTCCTATTTGGTAGGTTGGGAGGTACGTCAACATTTACCGTGTTGGGCCCTATATCACGTAACATCTGCTCTAAACAAAAAAAGAATGGCCAGAATAAGGGCCGAAACGAACCTAAACAGGGGTGTTAATTAAGGAGCAACAACAACAAAGGAGGACTGCACTTCAATGGAGCGGCCGTGAAAAAAAAGATGATTAACAAGAGGTAGGGTCGCTCATGCGGCACTGTTCGACCAGGGATCTGGCAACATGGACGGAAAGCACAGGATGGGCCTTAAGCCCGGTAAACTAAGCGGTAACACCCTTTTTTCTTACTCCTCTATGGCTTTTTTTCACCCGTTCGGTGGTATTTAGTTTTGGTTAATGTACAACGTCTCCTATGTAGGCAAGATAAGGAGTAGACTCTCGATCGTTGTTCTTTTTAACCGCGGTTGGAATGACGACATAGCAGTCAAAATAGACAAGTCGTCGTCAATGCAATGCGGTTAAATAGCCTTGACGTTGGATTTTCCACAGACTAATAACTAACAATTGGGTAGGTTTGACGTTTTTTACCTCCGCAACGCTATTCGGGCGAAATTAGGAAAAGTCGCTACTATTGGTAGTTAGTCTTTGTGGAAAATCCAAAGCGTCAAGGCCCTTTATTTAACCTAATTGCAAATGAACCGACTTGTCTATTTTGACTGCTATGTCGGTCATTCGGCCAACGGTCGTGGGGGGTTAAAAAGAAAAGGCCGTCTAGGAGTCTACTCCTTATCTTGCTGCTAGGTAGACGTTGTACATTATACTCAAAACTACCACCGAAGGTGAAAAAATGTGGCATAGGAAGAAGAAGAAAAAGGGTTTACCTTAGTTACCTCCGCTATAAAGGCCGTCATCCTGTGTCTCCCCGTCATGTGTCAGATCCCTGTCGAACAGTTTGCCGTTTTTTTTGCGCTGAGGCGACCCTCGTCTTGTTATCACATCTTTTATTTTCAGCGTCAGGCAAGTAAGAACGCGTGATGGGCAGGGTGGCGCGGCGTGAGGGAGGGTCATTATGTAGCGTTGGATTTTCCAAGACTACTACCAAAATAGTAGGTTTTCGCGCTATTTGGGTAGGTTGGGACGGTACGCGTCAAACTGCTCCCCCTAATTTGTTAGTAGTCTTGGGCAATAACTCTCAACGTCGTAAGGCTGTCATAACAAATAGGGGAGGAGGACATCATCAAGCCCTAACCTACAATAAAAACGAATCGCATAAAACAAAATTACGAATGACAAAGACACAATGTAAACAAGTAGAGTTTAATAAAAGAGTGAAAAACTTGAGGAGTAGCTCAAAGAACAGTTTTAACATACATGCCCGTCATTCATAGTAATAGCAAAAACATAGACTTGTCTGAAACTGCAAATAGGTATCGTAGTCCGGTTCATAAATCCCTTTTCTTCCAAAACCAACAAAAACACTGAACCGCAAGAACAAAACCCAATTTTCAATGTGGCAAAAACACTTA
>CM064512.1:25963772-26011272 GCA_032716605.1 Paralithodes platypus
CTTCCAGTTGAGCGGACTAAAATAATTTACTCCACTAATTCATGATCTTGAATCTTTGCAGGTGCTGCTTTTATGTGATTATGAGATAGATTATGCTGGGGAACCGAGAGATGATTATAACCGATGCAAATGGTACAAGGTCAATGCAGGAGGAACCTCTGCAGTCTTCCTTGCCACCTCTCTTTTTCCAGCTCATGCCACAGAATATTCAATAGGACCCCTGTTGGTCAAACTTTGGATATTAATGTATCTCCTGGTAACAAGCTTGCGATGCAAGCTTTCTTAATTGTCGGGGAAGTCACTTGAGGGGGTTCCCTTTGGACGTTTGACCGGCAGTAGAATTTGATGGACATGAAGGGTTGATATTGCCGATTTGCGATTCCAAGGTGCCCTCTTTACTAATCCTGCATGTAGCGTCAGCATATTTGTCTGTTACTAGATTTTGGCGCAAATCAGCTTTATTATAATGTGTTTACCAAATGTTGTCAATAAATATTTGAGCGTGGATGGCAGGGGTACCCCACCACTGGGAAAATTACTGGAAGAACCCCCTGACCCATTCATGATATTCTGGGACCCTGGAGAAAAAGTGTGTTGTAACTTGTTGTTGTTGTTGTCGTTCCCCTAAGGGTGCCTGGCCCGAACATCCCCAAGTGGGGGGGGGGTCCCTAAGGAAGGCCATGGCCACAAAACAGGCTTTCCCACAGAGCTCTCAAGGAGCGTAGGATTATGTTGTGGGCATAAGTTGATTGTTGTAGTTAGTATGGGGGTTGCCCCGTGTTGCATCCTGGGCATGTGGTCGACGATGGAGATATCCAGTCTCTTTCTGATAGCTCAGAAGAGGTGGATGGTTCCCACATCTCAGCCTTGCCAGGTGGACTCGCGGAGGAAGGGAGGATTCAGAAAGAGGGTGTTCCGGAGGTCGTGCCTGCAACTGCGTGTTTGTCTATGAGTGATTGGATGGAACGGGCGAAAAAGATATGAGTATGCGATGTGCTTCTGGAAGCTGGGTTTTAGGGGTGGGCAGGGAGGGGATGAGGGAAAGACAGGATTTGTGATGATACCATGTGGCTGGGGTGTTGTTTTGATATTCCTTGGTGTCTGTGGGTGGTGTTGCCATGTAGTGTAGTGGATGGTGTTGGTTTGTGGAGGCTGACAGCCAGGAATAATTGAGTGGCCTCTCATGTCCAGGTGGTCTTTGACCTTTGAGGAATTTGGTTTCTTGATTGTAGGTGATTATGTAGGGTGTAGTAGGTGTGCAACCTGTGTTGATTCTTAGGGCTATTGTTTTGAATAGTCTGCCAAGGTATTGTTGTGTTTTTCAGTTAGGTTAGAAGCCGAGGCAGGGGCTTGCATTTTCCCTCATGATCTTATGTATGGTTTGTTTACTGTGTTGGTAGTTTCTGTGTTGTGTCCAAATTTTGTCTGTGGGGGCAAGTGACCTGAGGGCGTTCGTCTTAGTCTGGGGTGTTATTAGTTTATTTTTCATGTTTGTGATATGTTGTTTGAATGTCATTAGAGTATCATATGTTACGTCCTATGGTTTTGTGTTGGTGTGTGTGTGTGTGTGCTAGAGGCAGGTGTTGTGTATGGTGAGGTGCGGGGTGTTTTTATATTCCGGTTGTCACAGATTGTGAGGAGGGTTGCAGTGGATTTGGCTCGGTGCTAATTTGAGTCTGTTTGTGGTGCACCAGTCATGTAGTGTGTTGAGAGAGGGTTGAAGGAGAAGTGTTCCACTGTCTGGGTATTGGTGTGTGTTTCTGCGTAGGAAGCTATATTTATTTGGGATGCATGGGGTTGTAGGTATATCCTGCATGTATAGATTGAAGAGTGCCGGTGGACAGGGATGGATCCTTACAGGGACTCCGCTGTGAAGTTTCTGAGATTAGATGACTGAACGGCATATGATATGTGTGCAAATACTGGCCTGACTAGAGTAGTTGGCCAGCCACCTTTTTATATTATGTGCATATTTGTGTTGTAGATTTTGTTTTTGTTGAGTTGTGGCGGGGGATGGCATCGAAGGCTTTACTAAAGTCGAGTGGGCAAGTAGTGTTAGTGTTTGGTGGTTCTGGCTGAGTTGATGCCATCAAAAGCTCTTTGTGTAAGGTCTGTAAGAAGAGTGTTTGTGTAGTGCAGTGGCCTGAAGCCATGTTGTGTTGCAGCTAGGGGTAGAACGTGTGTGGTCAGTTGTAGCACGAGGTGTTCTGACACTTTGGAGGGGGTGCAAGGGAGTGTGATGGGGCAGTGTGAGGAGGGCAGCTTGGGGTCTTTGTTGTGTTTGGGGAATGTAATGATGACACCATGCTTCCAGATGTCTGGTATTGTGGTGTATGAATAACTGTCGTTTGGTATGTTGGTGAGTGCTTGTATGCCCTGTGGTCCATATATGTGTCTAAGTGTATGTTGCTTATGTGTCTGGACCACAAGCAGGTGAGTGCTTGAGATTGTTGATGATGTGCTTTGTCTAGTTGTTGGTGAAGGGTGCATAGTCAAGGTCATACATCGGATGACACGTCGGTCATCTTGATGTGGGTTTAGGTGGCTGACATGAGGGAAGTGACTTAATGAGATGGTTTTTGCTTGTTGTTTATATGAAGGAATAAAGTGTTGCTGTGATTGCGACATGTGATTTTGTTGTGTTGCTGTTGGAAAGTGTGATGGTGTTTAGTGTTTTGTATAGTTTTTTGGGTTCTGTTTTGTGATCAAGTGTTTGATGGGAGTTATTCCAATTTACTGTTTGTTGTTCTTGTGTTTTGTTGCTAATATGTGTGTTAAGTGCTTGGATTTGTTGTGCAATGTCCTATGTGTGGGGTGCTAGTAAGTGTTTCAGTGTGTCACGTTGTCTGATGAGGTTTTGAATTTCTGGTGTGAAGTTGGGGATGTGTCTTTTTCTGTTACCTCTTGGAATGTGTTTTTTGTAAGCATTTTGGACAGTTGTGTTGAATGTGTCAACAGCATTGTTGATGTTAGTGATGAGTGTGCTATTTAGTGTTTAGTTTGCAAGTTATTTGAAGTAGTTTTCTCATGAGCTGTTCTAGGTAAGTTCTGGGGTTTTGCAATTTTGGGGTGTGGCTGGCAGGGGTACCCACCCCTGGAATATGCTGGAAGTGGTCATTCATGATATCTGGGACCCTGCAGATAATTTTGCAAGTTATCTGAAGTGGTTACCTCATGAGCTGATCTAGGTCAGCTTTACGGGGCTAGTTAATGGTGGCTGGCAGTGGTATCCCACTACTGGAAATTACTGGAAGTGGCCATTCATAATATCTGGGACCCTGCAAAAGATTTTGCAAGTGATTTGAAGTGGTTACCTCATGAACTGAATTAGCTCAGTTCTGGGGTTTTGCCATTTTTGGGCATGGCTGGCGGTGTTATAGCAGTATATCACTTTAATGGAATGGCAACAGGGAACCAGTGCATTCGTATTCAACGGAAGATTCAATACGAAATGTTGAGTTCCATTTACATTATTATTAAGATGAAAGAACTCGTCGAGAGCAGCGACTTGGGGTTGAAAAGGAATTCTCAAGACGGTGGTTTGCCCTTTACAAATAAGTTGGGAATGGACTGAGTGCCATTCAGGTCAGTACAATAAACACCACCGTATTCAATCACCACAACAATTACAATAACAACCACCATGAACAATGACCACCATCCTTAACAATCACAATCAATGTTAACCACCACCATTACCATACCAACCAATATCAGCAATCACTACCATCATCAATTCCTCAATCAGCGTTGGGTGAATGTTGGGATTGTGGGTTTGGGTCAAGTCAACACTAATTTCCCGGTTAGTATAGGCGGTATTGGCTGGCTGGCGTGGTCAACCTGGTTTATATAGTCGCCATATTGTCTACCTTCTGTTTTCTGCCTGGTATCTTCAACACAATTATACTCACCACTTTAGTAGATACCCAACGTACTTAAAAGAATCAATCAACATGCAAATTACTATACCCAACAATTCGATCCATATAATAAGGACCACCCGGTTCTTAACATCAATCCTCCATTACAAACTTCAAAGCACTAGATAAACTAATGAAAGCATAATTATGATAATTACCAGAAAAAAGTAGAAATGCCGCTTTGCCCAAAATCAAAACGGCATACCCAACTCTGAGATGAGTTACCATCATCACTACTATTATCACCGTTATTACTACTACTACCACCATCAGCACTACTGATATCATCATAACTACAACTATCACCATCATCACTACTGCAGTCACCATTACTATCATATAGAGTATATATGTATATATATATATATATATATATATATATATATATTGTGACGCATGTCCAGTGTGAGCATGCTGTACAGAACGCCTAGTCATGCCCCACTCTCGCTAGGATCGTCAGGGCAGGAACTTTGGCTGTAGTCTATGTAGAGTTTCCTAACTTAGTTCATGTGAGCCGTTGTACTATAAGTAATATGAATATGTATTTGTTTTCATCTGAGTCAACGAGTTCTATTTTATATCATTAGTTATAAGTATTGTGTGTAAAACTTATTTGTAATGATGGGAGAAGCGGCAGCCACAGTTGGGGGTCAGTGGGTGCGCCATGCGGGAGGTGGGCCTAACTCACTAGCACTCCCCCCCCCCTCCCCCCTCCCCTCAGTGCTAGGAAAGCCTTTGTCTATCCCAGAGGAGAGAGAGAAATTACGTAATGATTGTCAGTGGGCGGTCCTTAGTAGTTCACGTTGGGCTCACTAGAGGGCCCGAGTATAAAAAGGGAAGTCTAGCCATTTTTTGATCAGAACTCATTAGGCAGAGCGACTTCTCATTTCCCTTGCTAACTAATATATTCTTCTGACTGATGTGAACTTTCTCTACTACCTTACATTCTTATCTCCTCTTTTCCCTACCCTTTTTAACTTCCATGGTCCCGTTGGTGCAGAGCTAGTCAGCCAACGTATTATCGCTTGAGTTCTCATGAGATACATGCCTATTAGATAGCCTATTTTGGAAGGGTTAACTTAGAATAGGATTGATTTATGTTTGTTGCACTTGTCTATGCATTTCCCTGTGTGTTATTATTATTATTCCTGGTTTCTGCTAGTCTAGGTAATGCTAGACTGGGGTAAGGCTTTTCTGTGTTACGAGTTGTTGTTTGATGCAGTGGTTAAGCGATAAACCTGCATACTCGTTTCGGTTCAGTGAAGCCTAGGTTGTCTTCGCGGCTGACTGTGTTGAGTTAATAATTTACAGTGCGTGAGGGCAAGAGCCTAACCACCCTGTATTTTATTAACAGCTTGTTTTTACTTTGTCAAGGAGCGGGGAGAAAACCAGATACAAGGGATCTGGATTTCTCAAAGTGCACTTGTTAGTGTTAACGTAATACTTTAAACAGTTGTGAGGACTTCGCTAGGCTACGAGCCGTTTTTTGCTCAGTCACTGCTACCTTTTGCCCACAGTACCCCAGCTAGACTTTACTCGATTAGTAGATACAGAATAGTATTGAAGCTTTCCTTATGTATGATATTGTTTATGCACTATTGATTTCATGTGTTGCAAGCTTGGCTACTTTAGTGATTAGTGGCCCACGAGCACAATCCGAGTAGGCTATTGCCGTTGCATTTGCGGAGTACTTCTTTTTAATGTTTGCCATTTACTATTGCATATTCTTTTAATTATTCTTATGCCAATTTAAACCTGTAATAGTATTTAATTGCCAGTGTTTTTCTTATTGAATTACTGTTCAAAATCCGATACGTACTTCTTACGAGCATCCGAGAAGCATCTAACTTTTTTCAGAAGATTCCTTGCTCGATGCTTAAGGACTATTAATTAACGTAACGTAATAGTGCCGATCCGAAGTAGAGGGTGGAGGACTTCTTAAGTTCTTAGTCAAGGGTGGATTACTTCGGCTTCGGCCAACACTATTCTTTGGTGTTGTTGTTTCTTACTTCTTTGTTTGATTGTTGACCAGACTAGAGAATTCCTGTCTCTTTATTAGTCTGTTGTTGAACACTAGTACCGAGTTCTTGTATACCCCGTTATAGCAGATTGAACTCTGGAGGGTATTGGTGTTTTTTGTTCGGCTGGCAGTACTCAGGGGTTGGGATCGTGTGTTTCCGTTGTGGCAGCGAGCCGTATTAGAGTCCTGATTGAGAGCCCTTGTGTACCCGAGTGCCAGGTCGTAACAAATGGCGACCTTGCTTAGGATTTTGTGAACAGTATAAATTTTTGCAGAGTTGTACAACATTTGTTTGTTTGTATTTTAGCGTGCATATTGAAGAATATTTGTTTTTGTATGGCAATTAGTAAAGCATTTAAGAGACTCCAGTTAATTTAGTAATTAGTGCTTGCATAGGAAGTTAAACACTTTTGTCTCGAGAATTTTTTTGTGGACTTCAGTATGTCGTGCATTAGCACTGACGATGAGCGAGAGATGCCATTTGAAGGTGTGCCGTTAGTAACCAGTGAGGAGGATGCTAGAGTTTTTGTGAGTAAGCGGTACCACGTGACGGAGGAGAGGCTGACTGGGGTGGATGTTTGTGGCTTGCACCTGATAGCCAAGGTTTTGGGCATTTCCAATGTAGTAGGGATGTCCAAGGGGGAGCTGATTTCCTGGGTGTTGCGTGGGCGACATGGGGTTTCGGAGGAGAGGGCGTTTGGGGGGGTTCCTCCCCAGATCCCCTCTCACTCGACTCCCACAGTGCCGTCCACTCAGTTACCGGAGGTTAGCACTCTCCCACAGAGGGATGAGAATTGGCAGATTGGAGTGCCCTCGGGTGGTGCACATGGTGGTTCCCCAGTTTTTGCCCCCCCTCCTTCAGTAGTGGCAGCTCCCTCTTCCCCTCTGTCTCCAGATATGGTATTTAGACTTGAGCTTGCTAAGATTGAGGCTAGGAAGCAGGAGGATGAGACCAGGAGGCAGGAGAATGAGACCAGGAGGCAGGAGGATGAGGCGAGGAGGCATGAGATTGAGGTTAGGAGGCATGAGGCTGAGCTTCGGTACGACTCGGAGAAATATTGTGCTAAATTAGATTTAGATAAGTCTCGTGCAGAGTCGACAGGGACTTGGATGGGCCGTGAGGGCCAAGTAAGAGAACAGTCCTTGGCCCAATTAGTCAAATTGGTGCCGGTATTTAGTGAAACTGAAGTCACAGAATTTTTTAATCGTTTTGAGAAGAAATGTAGGGAGCATAATTGGCCTGAAGAGAAGTGGGCAGCTCTAGTCTCCTCAAGACTTACGGGTAAGGGTCTGAAGGCTTATGATGCACTGCCTTTAGAGTCTTGCATTGACTACCCAGAATTGAAGAGAGCTGTCCTACGGGCATACGAGTTGCAACCGGAAACATATCGATTGAAGTTTCGGGGTGTTACAAAGACTAGGGAGGCGACCTTTCTTGAACATGCCCGGGACTTAAAAGATGCACTTAAAAACTGGACACGTTCTGAGAAAGCTGAGACGGCCGAACAGTTGACCGAGCTGTTTCTGCTCGAGCAGTTTATAAGTGTACTGGTGCAGAAATGACTTTAACTATTAAAGAAAAGAACCCAAAAACTCTACAGGAGGCAGCTGAGATGGCTGACCTCCGGCTATCACTAATTCGTGGGTGCGGGTCTGCCCAGCGTAGTGAGGCAGGTAACAAGGGGCGTGACGCCCCACCCCCCCGAGTTAGTGATATACTTTATGCAAACAAGTACAAGAGCCATGATACCAAGACTGACCACAAGACTAGCACCGTCCCATTTAAGAAGGGGCCGGGCCCTTCCCAGTACCAAGGGAAGCCCAAAGGGGAGTTGGAGTGTTATCATTGTCATAAAAAGGGGCACTTTGCAAGAGTCTGTCCTAGCAAACCACCTACAGCAGCTGTGTCTTTGGCCTGCAACATTGGTGTGTCTCCGAAGTCATCTGAGTTTGCCTGGGGCAGTTCGTCAGAGGCTGAGGCACAGCCAATGCAGAAGCACCTGGGAGGCTCGAACCCTGCTCAGGATGTTTTTTGCGACCATAGAGGGCGGGGTTGCGTGATGTGGGCGGGGCGCAAGCATGGAGTAGAGGTCTTGCGTGATACAGGTGCTTCCCAGACTCTGATGAAAAAACTTGACTGGCTACCCTATAAACGCGGCTCGGGTGGTAGTGGTGCAGGGTATTAATGCAACTCGGTCATACCCGCTGGTGCGGTTGGAGTTGGAGGTGGATGGTGTGGCACGTGAATTGGATGTCGGGATTGTGGAGAAACTGCCAGTGGAGGGCGTCGACCTTCTTCTCGGCAACGACTTTGCAATGCCCGCTTCCGAGGTTCTACCCTTAGTCGTTGCCGAGAGGCCGGCCGACGTGAGTAGGGAAGAGCAAGAGTGGGTCGAGCGGGGCCAGACACAACCCATGGCGTGTGTTGTCACCCGAGCTCGGGCAGCTAAAGTGTCACAGCCTAGTCCTCCGCCTTCAGACCAGCGGAGGAACGATCAACAGGAGGAGGCTAAAGCTGGAGTTGGTTTTAAGAGTTTTGACTCGGCGGCTCTCCTGGGTGATTCAGTATTAGCACCATTACTTAATTCTGGAGTAGCCCCTGGGCCTGTCATCGAGAGTGACGAGGCTGGGCATGACGAGTCTCCACGACAGCAACGTTATGTACATCGAGAGAGACAGAGGGAGCAGCCCAGTATCGGGGAAGGTCATGCATTGCTCCGGGAGCAGTTAGATCGCTTGGCACCCTCAGATATAAGTCGGTTGCAACTAGAGGACCCTGAGCTCCAAACGTGTGCTAATGGAGCTGTAGAGCTCGACGAGGACGGCGATGCACAGCCAGGAGATTTTTTTTATTTAGAAGGCATCCTTTATAGGCGTTTTCAAGACCCTAAACGTAGTTGGCAAAAGGGGTCCGGAGTAGTGGACCAGTTGGTGGTGCCACGGGAGTGCAGGGATAGCCTACTGAGGTTGGCGCATGACACACCACTGGCAGGACATCTAGGGGTGAGAAAAACGGTGGCGGCTTTGGGGAAATTGTTTTGGTGGCCGGGGATGAAGTCTCATGTGCAGTCATGGATAAACTCCTGTGATATTTGTCAACGTGTCGGGAAACCGAACCAAGTTATTCCTAAGGCTCCGTTACACCCTATTCCTGTGATTGGGCCACCCTTTAGTAAAATTATTGTTGACATGGTTGGTCCACTCCCTCCCACTAAGGCGGGAAATAAATTTTTGTTAACCATAATGGATGTTGCCACTAGATACCCCGATGCATACCCTATGAAAAATGGAATGGCTAAGACGGTAGTCAGTAACTTGTTGTGGTACTTCTCAAGGTACGGGTACCCGGAGGAGATTCAGTCTGATCAGGGATCTAATTTCACCTCCAACATGTTCAAGCAAACAATGCAACAGCATGGGATACGAGCAGTAGTATCGTCAGCGTATCACCCTGAGAGTCAAGGGGTGCTTGAGCGGTGGCATGCTACACTTAAAAGCATGCTCAGGTGTTATTGTGCTGACAACGGTATGGATTGGGATCTTGGATTGCCTTATGTGCTGTTTGCTGCTCGGGAGGTACCTGGTGAGAGCCTGGGATTTAGTCCAAACGAGCTGATTTTTGGACACCGTGTCAGGGGCCCCCTTAACATGCTGAAAGAAATTTGGGAGGGGACTGTGCAGCCTTGTCCATTATTAAAGTATGTGCTTGAAAGCCGTGAGCGCATGCTTAAGAGTCTGGAGATGGCAGGTAGAAATTTGACAGAATCACAAGCTTTGATGAAGGACAGGTATGATCGCAAAGTGAGGCTCCGGAAGTTCACTGTAGGACAAGAGGTATTAATTTTGTTGCCTTTGGTTGGTAACCCCCTCTCTGCGAAGTACACTGGACCTTATAAAATTGTAGAAAAAATTTCAGACTTAGATTACCTTGTTGCCACTCCAGACAGGAGGAAAAAGAACCAGTTATGTCACGTGAACCTTATTAAAGAGTATGTGAGGCGCCCCTCTGAGCCTCTCACTGTCCCTGTGTTGGCTTGTTGCGGCCGTGGTGGAGAAGGAGAGGGGGACAGTCAAGCTTCAGAGGAGGATAGCTGGGATCAACATGTTTCAGCGGATCAGTGGGCGGGGAACTCGAGCCTAAGGGCTGACGAGGCTATAGCTCATTTGCCTGAGCCGCAGTTTGATGCTATCCGTCAGTTGTTCGGTTCATACCCCACTGTATTTGCTGAACACCCAGGCCTCACTACTCAGGCTATGCATGATGTTGACGTGGGGGACCATCTACCCTTTAAGTCAATCCCGTACCGTGTGCCCCCCATAAAACTACCAGCTCTGAGGGATGAGTTGGAGTATATGCTCGGTAGAGGGTTGATAGAGAAAGGCACAGTTAAGTGGACTTCCCTGTAACACTGCAGCCTAAGCCAGATGGCAAGGTACGCTTTTGTATTGATTTCCGTAGGTTAAACGGTTTGACTCCAACTAACCCATATCCTCTTCCTCGGGTTGATGATAGTGTTGACAAAATTGGTAATGCTCGTTTTTTGTCTAAAGTAGATTTAGTAAAAGGTTACTGGCAAGTACCTTTGTCCGAGCGTGCTAAAGAGGTATGTGGTTTTGTTGTGGACGGGAGTACCTACCGGTGCAATGTTATGCCTTACGGGCTTAAGAATGCACCAGCAACGTTTCAGAACCTGATGAATGAAATTGTAAAGGACATTCCAAATTGCACCGTATATTTGGACGATGTAATCATTTATGATGACGACTTTGAGAGCCATTGTGAGCACCTTGAGACCTTGTTCCGGAAACTTAGTGAAGCAGGTCTGGTAGTAAATTTGGCAAAGTGTGACTTCGTAAAAGCCACTGTGCAGTACCTTGGGTTTGTAGTGGGAAGGGGACAGGTGTGCCCTCCTCAGAACAAGGTACAGGCTATCAATAAATTTCCGCACCCAACAACCAAGAAGCAGATTATGAGATTCTTGGGTATGATAGGCTACTACAGACGCTTCATAAAAGGTTACTCAACGGTGTTGGCACCTCTCACAGATTTGTTATCTAAAGACAAAAAGTTTTTGTGGGCACCTGAGTGTGAAAAGGCTTTCACTTTGGTGAAACATTTGCTATGTACTCACCCGATACTCAGGGCCCCAGACTTTAACAGGCCTTTTCAGCTGGCAACAGATGCTAGTGGTGTAGGGGCTGGTGCCGTCTTGCTACAGACAGACAATGAAGGTGTGGAACACCCAGTAAGTTTCTTTTCTAAGAAGTTCAATGCTGCACAAAAGAACTATTCTACAATAGAAAAGGAATTACTGGCGATTGTGCTGTCGCTCAGGCACTTCGAGGTGTATGTTCCAGCCTATGGCCCAGTCGTGGTTATCTACACTGATCATCACCCTTTGAGATTCCTGAATCAATTTCACAATCACAATATGAGACTGACCAGGTGGTCTTTGATGTTGCAGGAGTATAACCTGGACATCCGTCATATTGCTGGATGTGACAATGTGATCGCGGATTGTTTATCAAGGGTGGATGATCAGTCGTAGGCTATCACAGGTGTGTGGGTTTGAGTGGAGGAAAATAGGCTGCCCTTATAGTGCAGCCGGGAAAAAACATATTAAAATATAAAAATCATATAAAAAACTCTTTCTTTTGATATAGGTAATCGTATAAGTTTGTCATAGCCTATAGAGTTTGAGTAGTCCACAAACTATCAAACGGCTGAGCTGCTGTAAGCTCGCTCTGGGAGCATGATATTGTGTCTTTTTGCTATTGTTGGGAGGAGTTATAAAATGTGAATTTTTGGTTAATAATAAGATGCGTTTTGGTGATAAACTCAGCTTTGTTTTAGTGCCATGCGGTCGCTGGGTCGCTGGGTGTGAGGGGCTTGATGGGGTTCTGTGTTTGTCAGATTTTAGCTCAGGGTTGAGCAAGTAAAATCTTGGGGGAGGTGTGACGCATGTCCAGTGTGAGCATGCTGTACAGAACGCCTAGTCATGCCCCACTCTCGCTAGGATCGTCAGGGCAGGAACTTTGGCTGTAGTCTATGTAGAGTTTCCTAACTTAGTTCATGTGAGCCGTTGTACTATAAGTAATATGAATATGTATTTTGTTTTCATCTGAGTCAACGAGTTCTATTTTATATCATTAGTTATAAGTATTGTGTGTAAAACTTATTTGTAATGATGGGAGAAGCGGCAGCCACAGTTGGGGGTCAGTGGGTGCGCCATGCGGGAGGTGGGCCTAACTCACTAGCACTCCCCCCCCCTCCCCCCTCCCCTCAGTGCTAGGAAAGCCTTTGTCTATCCCAGAGGAGAGAGAGAAATTACGTAATGATTGTCAGTGGGCGGTCCTTAGTAGTTCACGTTGGGCTCACTAGAGGGCCGAGTATAAAAAGGGAAGTCTAGCCATTTTTTGATCAGAACTCATTAGGCAGAGCGACTTCTCATTTCTCTTGCTAACTATATATATTCTTCTGACTGATGTGAACTTTCTCTACTACCTTACATTCTTATCTCCTCTTTTCCCTACCCTTTTTAACTTCCATGGTCCCGTTGGTGCAGAGCTAGTCAGCCAACGTATTATCGCTTGAGTTCTCATGAGATACATGCCTATTAGATAGCCTATTTTGGAAGGGTTAACTTAGAATAGGATTGATTTATGTTTGTTGCACTTGTCTATGCATTTCCCTGTGTGTTATTATTATTATTCCTGGTTTCTGCTAGTCTAGGTAATGCTAGACTGGGGTAAGGCTTTTCTGTGTTACGAGTTGTTGTTTGATGCAGTGGTTAAGCGATAAACCTGCATACTCGTTTCGGTTCAGTGAAGCCTAGGTTGTCTTCGCGGCTGACTGTGTTGAGTTAATAATTTACAGTGCGTGAGGGCAAGAGCCTAACCACCCTGTATTTTATTAACAGCTTGTTTTTACTTTGTCAAGGAGCCGGGAGAAAACCAGATACAAGGGATCTGGATTTCTCAAAGTGCACTTGTTAGTGTTAACGTAATACTTTAAACAGTTGTGAGGACTTCGCTAGGCTACGAGCCGTTTTTGCTCAGTCACTGCTACCTTTTGCCCACAGTACCCCAGCTAGACTTTACTCGATTAGTAGATACAGAATAGTATTGAAGCTTTCCTTATGTATGATATTGTTTATGCACTATTGATTTCATGTGTTGCAAGCTTGGCTACTTTAGTGATTAGTGGCCCACGAGCACAATCCGAGTAGGCTATTGCCGTTGCATTTGCGGAGTACTTCTTTTTAATGTTTGCCATTTACTATTGCATATTCTTTTAATTATTCTTATGCCAATTTAAACCTGTAATAGTATTTAATTGCCAGTGTTTTTCTTATTGAATTACTGTTCAAAATCCGATACGTACTTCTTACGAGCATCCGAGAAGCATCTAACTTTTTTCAGAAGATTCCTTGCTCGATGCTTAAGGACTATTAATTAACGTAACGTAATAGTGCCGATCCGAAGTAGAGGGTGGAGGACTTCTTAAGTTCTTAGTCAAGGGTGGATTACTTCGGCTTCGGCCAACACTATTCTTTGGTGTTGTTGTTTCTTACTTCTTTGTTTGATTGTTGACCAGACTAGAGAATTCCTGTCTCTTTATTAGTCTGTTGTTGAACACTAGTACCGAGTTCTTGTATACCCCGTTATAGCAGATTGAACTCTGGAGGGTATTGGTGTTTTTTGTTCGGCTGGCAGTACTCAGGGGTTGGGATCGTGTGTTTCCGTTGTGGCAGCGAGCCGTATTAGAGTCCTGATTGAGAGCCCTTGTGTACCCGAGTGCCAGGTCGTAACAATATATATATATATATATATATATTCCCAGTCAAACTCGAACCACCGACAGTCAGGACGAGTGTCCATACTTTAATCCACTATACCACAGCATGATAGAGGATACTTATGTGTAATGGATTAAAGCATGAACACTCGTCCAGACTGTCGGTTTATATATATATATATATATGATTTAATTTGTTCACATTATACCTTAATAATTGGAATATTTATCTATAATTTGGTCAGCGTAATACTATTTTGTAACATTATGAATATGGTGTAATTCAAATTAATCACATTGTAAAAATTAAAGTTCAATACTCAATTGCTGGTTCTGATCACCATCCAGTGACCGTGCATGTTGGTGTTAACAACCTGCCTCGAATAATTGATGATAAAGAGTACATAAATCGTCAATACTTTGTGAAAGATAAAAATGCATATTGTGTTAATACCGAAGATCAGTTAAAACAAATACCCATCCCGGTCTCATTTCTCTCCTGTAATATTTAGTCATGTCTGGAAAAGAAGCATATTACTGAATTAGAAAAGTATCTGTCTGACATAGCTCTGGCTTTAAAGAACTCCGGCAACTATACAACATCCTATACCCGCCGTAAACAGGTTCCAGGTTGGAACGATTACGTTAAAGACCATCATAAAAATGCACGGGTAGATTATAAGGTGTGGAGGACTTTAGGTAAACCACGAAACGGGATCATTTATGAAAATATGAAAACTTCTAGAACATATTTTAAGCAAGCTCTAAAACAGTGTAAGAATAGAAAGGAGGAGATTACTGCCACAAAAATAGCCAATTCACGAGGTGACTCAAAAATGCTGTGGAAAGAAATCAATAATAAAAGGAAACATAAAATACCTTTGCCGGACACAATTAATCAAGTAAATGGCTGTGATAATATCGCTGAGCAGTGGCGTGAACACTTTTCAGCTGTACTTAACACCTTATTGGCGGGCTAGGCGGTCTATTTGACCGTACCGCACAGCGTTTTTTTGTTTACCCTAAATAGGGTTGTTTCCGTGCTTATTTTCATGCCTATATAAGACCCAGAGCATAAAACAAGTATCTATCCCTGAAAGGGCGTAAACAGAGCTTTCCAATGACACCCGAACCATCCTTGTACGTCCACTGGTTCTCTTGCAACGATCGTGCAACACGAGTGCAAAAACCCTAAAATAAGGTAATTTCCTTACATAATTCCCTGTGTAGCGAGTGAGAAAGGGGGGAGGAAAGTAGAATACATTTCAGTACGTCCACAGTGGTCATGGGGAGCGGTCATAAGGTTACTACGCTCGTCCTACCGCTCAGCTCTCTCTCTCAGCAACATTACGTGCTGAAAATGGCGCTCGACAGCTGTCGTGCACCGCCACTTAGTCCAAATTTATTTCACTCTACATATGTTGCGCGCCGCCAGTTAAGGGTTAATGAAGCTTCCCACCCAAAGTCAGTACCTATCAAATGGAAACGAGATACCTTAGATCATAGTGTAAATATGAACAAAATAATTACAGCAATAAAATCAATTAAATCATCAAGTAGTCCAGGACAAGATTATCTAACTCCTTATCATTTAATTAACACCCATCCTGATATTGCAGTAAATCTTAGTCTATTATTCATGTTTTTTTTTAATCATTCATTTATACCCGAATAAATTACTCGAGGGACTCTTGTTCCTCTCTTGAAAGACAAGAACGGCGATCACTGTAACATTAACAATTATAGACCTATTGCTCTATCGTCAGTCTTATCAAAGGTTCTGGAAATTGTTATCCTAAATAGATGCCTCCCTAATCTGAAAACTACCGATAATCAATTTGCATACAAGCAAAACCATGGCACCGAGATGTCCGGCTACCTTCTAACAAATATAATTCAAGAATACAATGATCGCAGCACTCCCATATATGCATGCTTTATGGATATGTCCAAAGTGTGACATAAACATCTCTTTGTCAGAGGACGATTGTTAACGATTATTTGGGTAGGGTGGCCAGTGTAGGGGTCAAGCAGGGAAAAGGTAATGGATAAATTATTATTTTTTTCTTTAACCTGATATTGCCCTTTCAACAAATTTACACACACACACACACATGTTATATATATATGGCTGTGCGAGTATGTCTCTGTAAATCAAAACCAAGAAGACGAGACATAATAGAATAAGGAACTACTTTTGTCCAATACTACCTCTCTTGTAAATAATACGATCACAACAATAGTCCAGTAGCCAGGTATGGTAATTCCTATGCTAACCCAGAAATGTTTGGTACTATAAGGTTTTATGATTGATTTGTGAAGATTGAAGCCTACAGAATTCAAATCCACCTCTTGCCGGAGTGGCAACTTTGGGGAAAATCTGCAATTTGCAGAAATCCAAGATGGTTGTCGATGCATTTGTGTCAAACAATAAATCGTCAATATGTTTTGATAAAATCAAGCTAGAGGAATTAATTTGGTATCTACACCTAGGTTTTCATCTATAAGGAATGTCATGGAAGTGTTAAAAAGTCTTTAGGATGTTACAAAGCAGCCATAATCCAAGATAGGCACATTTTTTGTGTCAGTAATGAATCATCTTTGAAATAACTAAGCTAGACAAAATAACGGTGGTGTATGCACAATTGCACATATACTGTACATCAAACTATACGTGCCAATCGCAAATCCAAAAACTTGACAAGTGAAGCAGCCCTTAACAGGGTTGCCTGGAACGCCGCCATTAGGACAAGAGACTGAAACTGCACGTATGTGAGGAGCACTCAGCCTTAAAATGTTATGTATGTATGTATGTATGTATGTATATGATTCTACATTTAGGACTTATAATATACATATTTTTTATTGCTGTATCTTTGATTTCAAGCATTAACCCCTCCGACCCCAGGGACGTATGTTATGCGTTGCCTATATACAGGTATGTAACCCACAGTACCAGCGACACAACGTATGTGACCGCCTTAATTACTCTTGTCCTATGACACCTAGAGGGTTCGGATTTGTATGGGAACTACTTTAGGATACCTAGGAGCAATACCGATGGTTCGTAACCCCAAAGTCCAGCTGCGTGCGTGTGGGCGAGCGCAGGAGTGATACGCCAGTATACCGCCTACCTATCACCCAATGATAATTGTGACTTTCCCCTACCCTCCAGGACCCGCAAATTACCTAGGTGAGCAGTTTTACACTGTTATTCCTTCATCACTAACCCATCCCATGTGTTTTCAGAAAAAAACAATATTGAAAAGCGGCTGGACCTGGAGTGTACTTTTTTATTATATTGCTTGGGGTCCAGGGAGTGAAACCAAAGTTGTAAATTTGTTTTAAGAAAATTATATAATTTGGAAATCAAATAATGTATAGAAATGACGGACATAAAACAAATCTTTATCAAACATTTCTACAACTGAATGACCAGACTAGGCACTTGGTGAAAATAGAATATCATTAGCATAAATAACTGTCTTTAGTTTACATATAATGTACATATTACACATGTATATACAATATACTCAAAATATACAACATGAAAAATGGCTGCACAGAATATATAATGTTGACAAATTTTAGACTATGTTCCGACAACTGAATGACCGCCTTTTGGATTTGGTTAATATCAACACACATTTCTTTAACATACTCATAATCAGAAACAAATTACGCATGCATAAATCTATACACCACATTCAGTTATGTTGACCTGAGGGTCGTTCTCTTGATGTGCTGCCTTCCTGAGTATAGTTTGGCGGTGTGCTCTGAGCATGTGGAGGAGCAGGTTTGCAATTGTAGGATGCAGAGTCTTCACATGGGGTGGCTTACCCTTCTTTATGTAAAGGTGTAAATGTTATGTCGAGCAGCATTCATATTTGTGAACAGTGCAGAAAATAATTGTTGGCGTGTCTTAAGCAAATCTTCATGTGTAGCTGTTCTCCTCTCCAAGGATGGTGTATAACTGTGTGAAGTCTCCTTCTCGACGTGTGCTGAGGGCAGTGAGTTTTCCTTTGTTGAAGGGATATGACACTCTGGCACACCCTGTGACTGCATGCATTCCAAGGAGCTGGAGACACTTATCTTCAGCTTTCACACCCAAACCAAGAACACAAAGACGGCTGTATCGTCACTTAGGATGTGAATCACTGTTTTTCCTCTTTGTAAAGCTTGAAGCATGTAGCTGACCATCCTGACATCTGTCTCATCATGGTGGATCTGTCCCTCATCTTCTCCAACTATCAGAATGTTCTCACCCAATGTGCAAGTGTAAAGCAGAAGCAAACATAGTCTTTTGTTGACTTTGTTTTTCATGATGAATTCACGGTTAGAAAGAAGAAATTTCAGTGTGAGCTTATAAGTACTAATTCCAGTAGTACCAAAACAGTGTGATTGTTCATGGTCCCTATCTGATATGTTTCCATAGCGGTCAAAGATCACTTTTTATGCTATTTCTTTATATATCTGAAGTCTGATCCCCAAGCTCTGTAGAGACTTTACCTCCACAGGGCCAGACAGTATGGTACAGCAGCTGACTGGCATCAACGATCACTTCATCTAGGGGACAGGGATCAGTTAATATGATTCCTAATTTGTTTTGGTTTTATTCCCTTTGCGAAGAAGACCAAACTCCTCAATGATGGAAGCGAGCACTCCACAGAGTACAAACTCAAACACAGATGTAAGGCTGATACCTACTTTGTTCCCCTTTTTCATTGTTTCCATGGTCTTCATTCTTCCTGTAATGGAGCTGTGGAATCCATCAGGCAGGGATTTTGTGAAGTCTTGTTGTATTTTATCGCCAATAATCACTCTATCAGCTACATTAATGGTGTCATATGCAACCTTCCTATTAATGATGTTGATGAGAGCAGGCGAAGGATCTGTAAGGAAAGGATCTGCTTATGGAATTCCACCATGATGCGGTTACGATTATCTGTGTCAAGGGTCCTCCTCTTTGAGCCTGGTTACCTGTGGACATATTAGGAACTTTTTGACAATTGCACTGTATTCCTTATATATGAAAACCTAGGTGTAAACACCAAATTCATTCCTTTAGCTTGATTTTATCAAAATATATTGGCGATTTACTGCCTAAAACAACCACGTTGGTGGCCATCTTGGACTTATGCAAATTGCAGAAGTTCCCTATAGTTGCCACTCCGGCAAGAGGTGGATTTGGATTCATGAGGCCTAAATCTTCATGATTCCAGCAAAAAACCTTATAGTACCAACAATTTCTGGGTTCATGGGCTTGGCTACTGGACTACAATGATCCTTGCGGTACACTCTAGGACATGAATGATTCTTCTAACTGTTTAATTCAGCCTACGAAATGCATATACTCGTTTACAAAATCAACGGAACATTCTATTTAGTCCTATAAAGTTTCAGACCATTATTTGTTTCTTAGATTTACACTCAGGGACATAAGTTATGTAATACAGAACAGAATCGAGTGGTGTTATAAAGGTTGTATTAAGTAGGCCTATATGTTCATCATTAGTTAATTTAAGCAGTTCTAGGATTCAGAATGGGTCAAAACTTCTGATCAAATGTGTACATTCACATGCCATAATAAGTATATATCTTCGTTTAAACTTTAACAATGAAAATTTGTATAGCTTTGAAATATTTCATTTGAGTTCAAAACATTATCAATTGAGCAAACACTTACTAAAGCTCTGTCCATAGACGATTGTTTGACAGGGTCAGTATCCATGGGTATATTTGATTGTATATGATATAATATAATAACTATAATACAAAGAGAAGCGACAAAGTGAGTATATAAAGTCACACTAATTGACCACCATTGTTTGACTTAAATCAAATTGTTTTTGCCCAGAATTTGTATTTCCTTAGTCTATCATTGGTGTCTGTATTTACCAAAATATTTACAGAGTTTGGAAAAATGGCCATACATATCCCAAACTACCTCCTGGATAACGATGAAGTTGTCCACGTTCTCAACAAGGTAACGTGATATTGTTTGGCCTGGCTGGCGGTCAGACAACAGGTGGAGGCTTATTAGGGTGAATGTGTAAGGTGAGTCGCTAGGGCCGGAGTTTATGAGAAACGGTTAGAGCAACTAGGTTTACTCAGCACCCCTTTTGCAATCTCACTTTCAAATATTCCGAAACATTTGATGCATATCGGCTATATTTTAACAATATTTCAACCAATACCATTGCGTTAGGAAAAAGTTAGTGACATAATTTACTCCTTCGGTGCAGTGGCTTCTATTGGGAAGAATACACCCAGGCGGCTATTTTACTGCTAATTCTACTCGATATATGTTGCTCTAGTGCCATATCCCTAGCCCAGAGCGAATTGGAAATATTCCCAATAAAACGATTGGGTCGGTCAAACTCTCCCAATAACAGTCACTATACTCTCCCCTCCTCCTCACACCACCCAGAAAAATCTATCGATAGTTTGCTTGTTTCGTCGCTGAAACACGACCCTCCATATTACGCTTGCGAGCGGAAAAATATGATGTTGTCCTTCCCTTCAACTTGCTATAACTTTATATTTATAGTTATTATATCATGCTTTGTGTTTATAAGACAGATTGAGTTGTGGAAATGAAGATGAAATGAACCTCATATTGGTAACTCATATATAGATGTCACAGTTACATGGAAAAGTGGCCCCGTTTTTGTTGATTTTCAGCTTCTAAAACATTTCCTCATAGAGAAGAGTCTATGCCTTATACCACTCCATTACGGCATGTTAAATTGTAGCAAGCTATTTCCCATATATGTTTATTAGATGGAGAAATCCTGCTTGAAGGAAATTTTTCGCCATACAAAGTCGTAAGACCTAGTTTTCAGAGTAGGCTACACATACAGAGGAGATCTCTGCTACAACTAGACCCCCGCAACTCGGGTTAAAGCAATTAATTTAGTTTTCCTTCAGGCAGGCACAAGTTTTATAATAATATGAAGCATATAGCTCACAAATGCTTGTATGTTACATGAATAAAAGTTTTGACCCTTATTGTGGATCGAATCATGGCCAGTTAGGTTGAGAGTCCATGCCTTAACCCACTGTACGATGGCATGATGAAACCTTGCCATCGTTTTCCTATTTACATTTAGGAGAATGAGAAATCCAACTTGTAGGAAGTATTCTATGTGTAATCTGTAAACTAGTTCCTAAGACTTGGTTTGGAATGGATTATTTCCACCAAGGAGGATTTCTTCGCCCAATAAATATAAATAGGAAAAGGTTAGCTACACTTGATCACATCATGGTAGAGTGGAGACATAGACCGGTCAACGTATAAATTGTCCTCACTCAGTTCTTAAATACAGTACAACGCACGTTTACTGGTTTTTTCAGCAGCTATATATTATGAAATGGGTCTGGTCAGGTTCGGGGCAAAACATACTGGCCATATATTACAGGTGGTAAAATGTATTGTGTCACATGATAATTTTGTCTACCATGCCTACTGTATACTTCATTATCACTACCACTATTATCCATCACTTCCGTCATCACCAATAATGAGAGGAGATTTGTATTATTTGTTAATTTATTTATCTATATGTTAATTATCTTTAGCTTCCTCTCAAGACCTCCATCAAGCTTTAAAAAATACAACCCATGACCCCCCTTCGAGATAAATTTGTAATTTATTTGGTAAAACAAATTCCCGGTTCTTCCAAAATTACAGACTCGTTATCGCTCGTCCAAAAAATTGACTCCAAAATGACACAAAAGGTATTAAAATCGCCAAACTAGCCTAGTGTGGCTAATCATAAGGGAGAAGGGGGTCCATAAATTATACAAAGCTCCCCTTAAGAATAGTATGACCAACTCACCGCTATGCTCTCCTCCGCGTCCATACCTTCCATTACAGTCTTACCATTACCACCACCAACACTTATCATTAAATGTGTTGTAATAAATGCATCTATAGGTCACGCTCCATAACTCCTCTACCTTTTACCAAACTTCTTAACCCTTTCTATACCGGCGACGTCTTTGATATTGATTCCAGGTACATTTAGACGATTTTATGAAGCTTAGGAAGGATACACGGTAGCTCAAAAGATGAATTGAGACCGTCTGTAACCTTTTTTTGAGTAGACATTCTTCCTAAGCTGAATGAAATCGTCTAATAGTTGCCAGAATATAATGAAAAGTACATCACCGGTACAGAATGGGTTAAGGGGGGAGGGTTATTTATTGGTTATATCATTATATCATTATATATTGGTTATATCATTCATGTGGGGAGATTGTAGGCACCAATCGATCAGGGCTTGACTCAGGTGAGGTTATAGGCATGTGATAAAGAGTCGCTGGAAATCCTGTTTCATTTCCTTGGCCTCTCTTACTGATTTTCTTTGTGCCTCATTTACACTGAGAGTAATCCAGCTAGCTCTCACAAACACCTCCTCCTCCTATCCACTTCACTACACTAAACATGCACACCACACTTCATTCCTCCACACCAAAATTGAATAAATTATGAACTTTAGCCCAACCTCGGAGTCCCCAGGGGGTGGGACCATAAATGCCCCCACGCCCGCCCGACCTTCCCCTGACGACCCCACAAAACTACCTGGACCTCGGCATGTTACTCTTTCTATTAATTTCTGCAACATTTGCGGACTTTCCTCTAATTTCACTCTGTTGAACACCATCTCTCCTCCTACAAACCTGATCTTCTATTCCTCACCGAAACTTAGGTGTCTGTAGCAACATCCAGCAGCCCCTTCTCTGTATCCTCCTACTTTCTCTATCCTAGTTTCAAAGCCAAAGGCGGATGTTGTGCATATGTGCACAACAAACTCACTTGCTCTTGTGTTCCCGATTTCGACTCCTCTGAATTCTCAACTTTATGGCTCAAACTTTCCTGTCATGCTCTTACTAAATATTTCTGTGCTGTCTATCTTTCCCCTAACTCTACCAACGTTCCCTAATTCTTTGACTATCTAAACTCTACAGTGGAACACATTCTATCCATTTCAACTTTCTCAGAACTCTCCATCTTAGGAGATTTCAACGTTCACCACCGCCAATGGCTCTCCTCTCACATTACTGATCCATCTGGTGAACAAGCCTATGTCTTTTCTATTCTAAATGACCTAGAGCAGTTAGTTCAGCAACCCACCCATATTCCGGATCGCCACGGAGATCAGCCCAACATTCTTGACTTGTTTCAAAACTTCTAACCCTTCTTCTTATACTGTCGATCTTTTCTCTCCTTTGGGCTCCTCCGGCCATAAGCTTATTTCTGTCACCTGTCCTATCTCTCCAGTACGGCCACCCGATCCTCCTAGCCAGCGGCACTTGTGGCACTCTGGCGCTGCCGAATGGGAGGCTCTCCGGCAGTACTTCTTTGATTTCCCATGGAATGATTTCTGCTTCCGTGGCCGGGGACCCTCGGAGAGTGCTGAACGCATTACCGAGGTATTCCTATCGGGCATGGAAGCATACATTCCATTCTCTTTCTCTCAGACTAATGCTAATAAATATTGGTTAATTCACGCCTGTTCTACTGCTGCCCGCAATAAGGAGGAAGCATTCAAACAGTACCGACGCCTTAAAACTCAAGACACTCATTCTTCCTATGTTTCAGCCCGGAATCAAGCCAAATCTGTTCTTCGACTTGCCAAACACTCTTGCATCAATAATAAATGCACTGAACTATCCAACTCTATCTCTTCCCAAGCTTTCTGGCATCTAGCCAAAAACCTCTCCAACAATTGCTCTTCCTCGTCTTTCCCTCCCCTTTCCCACTCTGATGACACAACTATCACTTCTTCCTCTGACAAAGCTAAACTCTTCGCTCAAACTTTTGCTAGAAACTCCACGTTGGATGATTCCGATGCTATTCCTCCTTCTCCACCCTCCTCTCTCTTACTTATGCCTAATATCCTAATCTCTTCTAAAGATGTACATTTCTACCCTCTCTGGGCTTAATACTAAGAAGACGTACGGTCCGGACGGTGTTCCTCCTGTTGTATTAAAAAACTGTGCTTCCGTGCTGACTCCCTGCCTAGGCAAACTCTTTCGTCTCTGTCTATCCTCTAACGTCTTCCCTTCATGCTGGAAGTTTGCTCTCATTCAACCTGTCCCAAAGAAGGGTGACCGCTCTCAACCCTCCAACTATCGTCCAATTGCTCTCATCTCTTGTATTTCAAAAGTTTTTGAAACTATTCTTGCTTCCAAATTCCTTAAGCATTTCTCTTCTCATAATCTGCTCTCAGATCGCCAGTATGGCTACCTTAAGGGACGCTCTACTGGTGATCTTCTTTCTTATCTTACTAACTCTTGGTCATCCTCCTTTCGGGACTTCAGTGAGACTTTTTCTATTGCACTAGACATATTGAAAGCCTTCGATAGAGTCTGGCACAAATCTTTAATTTCTAAACTACCCTCCTTCGGTTTCTATCCCTCCATCTGTGCCTTTGTCTCTAATTTCCTTTCCGGCCGTTCCATAGCTGCGGTTGTGGACGGCCATCGCTAACTTCCTCACCCTATAAACTCCGATATTCCTCAGGGCTCTGTCCTATCTCCTATTCTCTTTCTAATTTTCATAAATGATCTCAACTGTACCTCAATTCCCATCCATTCATACGCAGATGACTAAACCTTACACTACTCCATTACTTTTTCAGAACGCCCAAGCCAGCAATTTCTCAACTTCAAACGGAATGAAGCCATAAAACACTTAAATTCTGATCTAACTACTATCGCCAATTGGGGCAGAGAAAACCTTGTTACCTTTAATGCTTCCAAAACCCAATTTCTCCATCTATCTACCCGTCAGGAACTCCCAGCGGACTATCCTTTATTCTTCAACAATACAAAAATCAATCCTTCATCTTCTCTCAATATTCTTGGTGTCTCTATTTCTTCTGCTCTCAGTTGGAAGGACCATATTACCAGTCTTGCTAAGGCCGCCTCCAGAAGCTGGGTGTGCTCAACCGCCTTAGGGGGTTCTTTACCCCTGCACAGCTTCTTGCTCTGTACAGGGGCACAGTGCGTCCTTGTATTGAGTATTGTTCACATGTGTGGGGAGGTTTCTCTCACACTGCTCTCCTAGACAAACTTGAAAGGAAGGCCTTTCGTATCATTAACTCCCGTCCAATCACCAACTCTCTGCAATCTCTCTCACTCCGCCGCAATGTTTCATCTCTCTCGCTCTTCTATCGCTACTATAATAATCAGTGTTCCTCAGAGCTTTCCCAGTGTATACCACCTCCTCTACGTAGGGCACGTGGTACCCGTCTTGCAACACAATCCCACCCCTACTCTGTGCAACTCTCCAACCCAAGAGTGAAACGTTACTCTCAAACTTTCTTCTATTTAACAGCTGAGCTCTGGAACTCTCTCCCAGAATCAGTCTTTCCCTCTTCCTATGACTTAAATTGCTTCAAACTCCGTGTGTCCAGCGATTTTGGCTCGAACGTCCCTTGATTTTGGCCCTGTCACTCTTTCAACTATGGGGGTGGCACTCGCTATAGGCAGTTCTGCCTTTTGCCTCCCTCACTCACATAAAACCTTAAAAAGTAAAAATTACAGAGTATACACCACTGTTGTCCATACATTTACATGTGTCAACACTGCATAAATTAGCAATTGACTCTCTATACTAACACAATATAGGACTGCTGCAATTATCAATTTAACCCTTTAAATTAAGTACTGGCGACGTCTTTTTAACTTTATTGAGGCTACTTTTAGACGACTGTATTAAGTTTAAAAAGGGCCTCCAGTAATTATCAGGCTTCGAACTATCTCTTTCAACTCTTTATACTACCAAAGATCCTTCTTAAGCTGCACACACTAGTCTAAAAATAGCTAACTATAATTAAAAAGACGTTGTCGGTACAGAAGGGGTTAATCAACAATTATTGACTCATATACAGCAAGACACTAGGTACTGTAAGGTAGACTAGGATAGGTTAAACAAAGTTAGGTTAGATATACCTATATTAGTGGTGCCAAAATATACTGTCACACTCAAAATCTGCCCTTATTATAATATTATATACCGCACTTCTTAAGAGGGAACACTACTCTGTATTGATATGTAACGTACACCACCTTCAATCTATAAATCCCTCCTACTGAATATGTAAACTATATTTAAGGTGTATATATATGTTTTGTTACAGTATTTATTATGAAAGTATGCCAAGTGGTAAAGGTGGTAAAATCCTATGAAATATACTTATGTCGAAGCTGTTCCATGAAACGGTTTTATTTTTCCCAATCCCCTCTCCAAATGTTTTGTATTTATTTGTTTTATAATAGCTTTAGATGGATCAACATAATGTAAGTTTCTCTGTAATTTCAGGATTTATCACAAATGTTGTTGAAGATATTATGACTCACGGTTTTGGACACATATTTCTAGCGTTACATGACTAAGAGCTCCATCTTGATTTTATATAAGTAACATAAATCAAAATGGAACACTTGCCCTCGCCACCTCGCCGTAACATCTCCATAATATTGGTATTACCGACACAAAGAAACGCTGGAAAACACCTGGTTCAATTTCAATACAGGGGAAACGGCCCTTCAATTTGCTATCGGACTACCATCGAAATCTTGTTTAGAAAACTGCATTGTGTGCAAAGAAAAGCCTTTGGTCACTTGGTGTAGTTGGCGAGTTACATAGTTGTTTGTAGGGGCTTTGTTGTGTTGCAGTTGTACTTTGGTACATGGTGTTCTGTGGTGGTGTTGGTAGTGATTTTGTCTTATCAATGTTTATGAAAGAGACAAAAGGCAAAGCTGCCTGTAACAAGTGTCTCCCCCAATGTTGAAAACAAGTGAAATATCTATTTTAAACGTGTGTGCATTTTTTGTGCCTATGTTGTGTAGTGGAAAGAAGTATGGTGCGCTTATTTAGTGTAGTGAAAATATCAGAAAACAGTGAGGAAATCCATAGGTATTTACCTGTTCGATTGGTGTCTACAATCTCCTCAAAGTATGCATTGATGATGTAGTTGTGTTATGATTTTGGGTTGTGGGATATTCTGATGATGATCAGAGCTGCTTTCTTGGGATGTTGCACTGTTGTTGGAGGACAAATTGTGTTGTATTGTGATGGTGTTTGGAGTGACTTTGATTTAGTGGTTTTATGAAGGTTTTTAGTAGTGGTATTTGTTGTAGTTGTTGGTATATACAGTATAGTGTTGTAGGGAGTTGTACTGTATCGCTCCGGTTAAGTATAGTTTGCTTTGTTGTTCTGTAGTGTTTTGGTTTACTTTGAAGTTGTACGTATGTTGTAATTTTGTGGTAATGCCCTGGTACAACGGTGTTAACCCTTTCTGTACCGGCAACGTCTTTTTAATTTTATTCTAGCTATACTTAGACGATTATGTGCAGCATAGTATATGAAGCATCTGTGGTAGTAAAGAGGGTTAACTGAGATAGTTCGAAGCCTGTTAACTGCTGGAAAAGTCATCTTAATCTTAATACAATTGTCTAATAATAGCTGGCACAAATATAAAAGAACGTCACCTGCACTGCAAAGGTCAATGGATGGGTCTGTTTTTCCGAGATCGGAAGTAACAGAGGACCCATGTGTCAATGGCAATGTGGTAATGTGGGAAATTTGTATTTGCTGGTGATTGAAATGAGTATGCCAATGTCGGGATTACCACACTGTCATGCAAGACTTCTTTACTTCAATGCTGTCCACCCTATTTCTTGTAACTGCTTTCAGCGTTCCTATACAACCCTCCTCCCCTGTTGTACCCTCTCCCGAACTTCTTCATCAATACTCCATATATACTCAATAAACTGCCCAAATACTTACATGAGTTGACATTCCCCATAGCCTGACTGTTCAACCACACCTTCACACTCTGTGGCTGTACCCCTCCCAAAGACCACAAATTTACTCTTCCCCGTGTAAATATATATAAATATATATTGCATGTAACAGTACCAAATTTAGGAAACATGTCTGGACACTCGGAGCTTGAAGCAGTTTCAATTGTATGATGGAGGGAAGGACAGGTGGAGGCAAAGAGTTCAAGAGTTTGTTAATTTGTTGAGTGAATGACGGGGAGAATCAGTTCACTCTTTGGTTAGATAATTTTACAAAATAGGGGTTGCAATGGGTTGAAAGGCGGGTGCCACCTATTCTTCTTAACCCCTTTTATACCGGCGACGTCTTTTAAATTTCATTCAACCTATATGTTGACGATTTTGTGAGGTTTAAGAAGGATCTGTGGTATAAAATGGTTTTAGGTGAGACAGTTTGAAGACAGCTTGTTAATTGCTTTGAAGGCCTTTATAAAACTGCATTAAATTGTGTAAATATAGCTAAATAAAATTAAAACGACGTCACCGGTACAGAAAAGGTTAAAGGAGGAGGTATTCACTGAAAAAGCTTTAAATAACATTGATCATTGTAATATCAGGAGAGAGCGGGATGCAACAATGTGGTGTGCTGAGAGGAATTGTTGACATTTAGTAAGAGGAGGTGAATTGATGAGACAATTTTGTTAATCATCTACCCTTTCGAGAAGTAGGAGTGGATAAACCTACACACATATGTATATATGTGTATGTATATATAAGTGTATGTAAATCAAATAAGGATAAGTATATATATATATATATATATATATATATATATATATATATGTATGTATATATATATATGTATTTATATACCGTATACATATATATATATATATATATATATATATATATATATATATACAGTATATATATATATATATATATATATATATATATATATATATATATATATATATATATATATATATATATATACTTATCCTTATTTGATTTACATACACTTATTTCCAGATTAAAACATACCAAAATAAGTATATGCACTAATGGTTTATGTGTGTGTGGAGGGCAGAACATTTTCGAACGAGATATTCAACATTTGTGTTTAGCCTTCCATTGGAGGGTTATGGATTTCCTACCGGATTTGCTGCTCCGTTGGCCTCGTAACGGGTCACGGCTGAATGATCGAATAAACAAACCCGGGACCCGCTCCTACAAACCCGGGACCCGCTCCTACAAACCCGGGACCCGCTCCTACAAACCCCTTCTGTACCGGCGACGTCTGTTTATATACAGTATGATTACTGCTACAATTAGTCGCTTTTAAGAAGCTTAGGAGGGATGCATGTTAGCTAAAAGGATACATTTAGATAGTCTGTAGCCAATTAATTGGTAGACGTCATTCCTCAGATGAATATAATCGTCTAATCTAATCGTTGCGAGAATATATTGAAAAGGATGTCACCGGTACTGAATGGGTTAACCTTTTGTTGTTAAATCACTGCAGATCAAATCCCTGGTTGTGCGGCTGTATGGTTTTAGTGTGAAAAGCTCCATATACAGTATTTACTTGTAGTATGTTGTCAATGGAAACATTATATATATTGTATGTCTGTATAAGATTAAAAGAAGTAAGTGAACATTTAATATGCCTTAGCTTAACTAATTATATTGCATAATACCTTTTGACAGTAGTCATATGCATCGTGCTTATAAAACTCTAATTGAACACAAAGCATAACAACATGAGAGGAATATGCGTGGGTGTTTACATTAAGACTGGTATGACTAGGTCTTATTGGAGAAACAAAATAGCCATAGAAGAATTAAATATCTATATTAATGAAATGGTCTACAGACATAAGCCCTTACAGTACCATGGGGTATTTGTTCATTATATTATGGCTAACAGTAATCGATTTCATTCGGTTTACACAGTTTGAACTTTGCTTATTGGTTTAACCGTCAGTAAAGTGACGTCTGTTTTTACTATTTTATATGGACTGTAGTTAAACGAGTGGCATTAATTTACAGAAACGGTATTAAAATTAATGACTGAAAACTACCTGTAGCCATTCCTTCACTTCAAGGAGAGTTGAATGTTGCATTATGGCAAGCACTAGACGAGTTTACTTAACTTTATCTTAACTTTTGTGAGCATAGGTTATTAAAAGAGACAAACAGCCTCGATGGGTAGCTGGATCTGCTGTTGGTTGCTTGACTTCCTTTGAACACACCCTCTGTACTCTCTCGATAATGAGTACTTGAATTTAACAGCCATGACATTTGAGCGGCATTTGGTTTATTGTTATTCGCTAACAAGGTAAACAAATATATCTTTAGCAGGTTATAATATCATATCCAAGTATGGCAGTGATATGGTTTGTATTGGTTTGTGCTAGTAACTAACATTATGTTTATGTATGTGGGTGTATGCATGTGAATGTGGTAGCGTGTATGTTTATCATTTTACTACAATAAACATTAGCAATAATTAAGACAGCGAGCCGTGGCATAGCCAGTGGTTCGTTGGCTGCTGATCAAAGGGCCGGCGGATCGAGCCCGCACTGTCATGATGTTATTAGTACAAACGCCCAATAATCATGGGCACCCCTTCTCGGAAGTTACGGCGTCCGGTAAAATAAGATAAATAAATAAATACAGTAAATAAATAACTGTGGTGGTATATTAACTTGTACCCAGTAGGTTACTATTGTAAATTATGTCATAACTAAGTTAAGGGAGTGGGTGACATTTATTTGTTTTTGTATCCATTTATGTTGTTATTATATTTGTCTTCTCCTCGTTAGGCTTACATCAAGCTTTAAACAACAAATCAACTTCGCCATTTGAGTTGAATTTGTACATTTTCAGTAGAAAATTTCCCAACCGAAGGGCACTTCCTCCAAAAATACAGGTTCTCTATCGCTCGCCAGGATAAAAGTCGACACCTAAATGGTACAAGAGGTCTTAATATTGACAAAGAAATGGGGCTTAACATCTAATATCGACAGACTAATGGGTCGAACGTCTTATAATCTCATATGTAGTGGGGAAAACACATAAGCTTAAATGGCCACATGTTGCACTTTGTGAAAGTGAAGGTACCGATATTCCAAATTTATTAAGAGGCCAACGCACTGTCTAATATACGCGTGAAACAGCATAACTATACATAGCAACATATAACACATCAGCTTGGCTAGGGAGGACAACAGTACACCTTTATTTCAAACAAGGTGGCCATTTTTACTCACACGGTAATGTTTATATTTATATACCTAATAACACTGTAGGTAAGATGCAATACCTGGAGTGCAACACAAATAACAAACAATATGTCTAGCCTAAGGAGGTAATCCAGACCAGGACCAGATGTTTTTATACTAGTGTACTGGCAATGACATTCTTGTTTAACATATTTCCTAGATATACCTGTACTGGAACATTCGTCAGTAGAATTACCATACAGGTATTTAAACCCTCAGTCACACCTTATAGTCTATGTTTGCATCTTCCATGTATGTGCCATTATTGGTGGATGGAATTAGGATTGTACCAGTGCGTGCAGGCATGTAAGTGTGTCATCTAATAATTATAATGTCCTCCAACCATTAGGAGTTTCATTAGACTAGACACTCACCATTTCTGCTACCCTCCCTCTCCTATCATCATCCCCAACTGCCTCCCCTCCAACAGTATATATATATATATATATATATTGTTATGACCCTGACAGCCATGAAGCAGTTGGCTCGCTTGACCAGAGTGGTAACAGTGAGTTTTTATGAT
Source organism: Paralithodes platypus (assembly GCA_032716605.1). Classification (NCBI taxonomy): domain Eukaryota; kingdom Metazoa; phylum Arthropoda; class Malacostraca; order Decapoda; family Lithodidae; genus Paralithodes; species Paralithodes platypus. The sequence continues at coordinate 25,995,118 of CM064512.1, forward strand.
TCTAAAATCTATGGTAGAATTTTAGCTGTCTGTGTTGCTTGCTTTCCTTTCGCTTCAAGTAAATCACACAGCTCAAAATTGATGTACTAGTCATAAAGGAAGCTTAGCTAGATAAATTATAAGTTCCAGAATCACTTTAAGATAATATTTAATTTACTAATGATTATTTAGATTAATTATGATTAGTGGGATTATTTATAATTAATTATGATTAATTATTATATTATATATTATTACTATTATTAGGAGTGGAGGTATGGAAATGGAGGTAAAACAGAGAGTGTGTGAAGGAAGGAAGGTTTTCGGAGCAATGGGAAGTATGTGGAAGACGAGAAATCTCGGAATGAAAGTAAAAAGTGCACTGTATCAAGGAAATGTTGTGCCAACAGTGATGTATGGGGCTGAAACATGGGCTCTGAAGAAAAAGGAGAAAGAAAGCTGGATGTGATGGAGATGAGCTGCTTGAGGAGTATGTGTGGAGTTACTCGTAGAGACGGATTGAGGAATGAAGAGATACATTGGTGAGTGGGGCAGCAGGAACATTTGTCAGCCAGAGTGGACAGAAGGGTGCTGAGCTGGTATGGTCATGTTGAACGAATGGGAGATGAAAGGCTTACAAAGAGAATATGTGAGTCAGATACAAGGGGAGATAGAAGGGCAGGAACACCCCGTTGAGATGGAGAGACTGTGAAAGACAAGTTTTGGATGATAGAGAGATGACTATAGATCAGGCAAGGAAGTGGTAATAAACAGGAATGAATGGAGAATGCTTGTGAAGAGTTGAGTGAACATGTGGTCATTTGGGAGAAGGGGTCGGGTGCAAGTTGGACTAGATAATAGTCCATCAGGCGCCTGGCCCGGGGAGACGATTAATATGAAGGGTGCGCCTGGAAGTGTGGTGGGCGGGCTTGTGGCTTTGGCTCCGCTGCATGTCTGCCTGCCGAGATCGGAGCCTCTCCGGATGGTCGGGGCCCGGGGGAGTGCTGGTGATCCTGGTCTCTGGGTCTTCTCCTGGATGACCTAGATGTGTGTGAATTTGTGTTTTTATCCGTATTTGTTCGTTGTTTTATGTTGTTTTTGTGTTTTCCCTGTTCTTGCTGTGTCTTGAGTCGGCCACCCCCAAGAAAAAAGGACAAAAATAATAATAAAATTGAATAAAATAGAAAATAAAAATAAAAATAGGAAAAATGAGGATTGGGGCTGAGCATATAGATAGATAGATTGATTGATTATTTATTATGATGATTTATTCAGAACGGTTTCCGCCGCCAACGGGTTAAGATCAAAATAAGATGGAGATTATTTATTGCAAAGTATTATTTCGTAAGTATTTAGATATTTCTTATTTACCTGGATTATTCATTATTTATTATAAATAGTTATGGTTATTATCTTATTATTTTATTATTCTTCATTTCAATGTCTTATTATAGACTTTACAAGTACCATTGAAGAAGGGAAGACATTAAAGTCACCAATTCAACAAGAATATATTTATTAATAAAACCAATAAACAAAAAGATAACGTATGTACAAAACAAAGGATAATAAATAGAAAATCAATAAGGTCCAGGACGTACCGGTATATGATTGTCCGATCGTTCACTGCTCGCTAGATTGCCCAATATCAAATAGTTTCAAGGCTTAATCAAGTATCACTATTGTTAATGGAAATTACAACAAGACTCATGGCAAGTTAATTAAGTATCAAAATATACTGTGCTTGACAAATTGATGAATACACAATTAGTTTCACTATTCTTTTATAAAGTCACCAACAAACCTTTCCATTGTTCCTATTAACTTATTGTCTTTATTATAAGCATTATTAACCATTCTAGATTCACATAACAATATACAAACTAACACAAGGTGGCACGAAAGCTCACCTCACACACCTGGTAGTTATAACCTGTCGTAATGTAATTGCAAGACCACACCACGCATGTTAAGTACGGTATCTTAGAGTTACAATTCAAAGTTAAGTCAAGTTAAATAATTTCAGATAAACTGAACACCATTACCACTTTAATAATATAAAAATATAAATCTTATCTGTCAAAGCCATGTCTGAACTACAGTATCTCCTCCATCGCCTCTCCTCACCCTCACGATCTCAGCCAAGTCAGGAATACAACTAACTTCCAAACACCAGTCTACCCCTGAATACACATTCTATTTGGTCTCTAGCGAATCAGCAAGCCCCATTATCATGACGTGATGGAAAGTTCCAGTCTTCGAGGTGCCGCTCATAATCATATTGCTTGTCTCGTGCCGGCGCCAATCAAACACCTCTTCCCCCCACTCTTTCGACCCCTCCACACGAGCCGAAACCATCAAACAACTTTTTATGTCCAGAGGAGGTCCCGGGGGTCATGGTGGGGTGAGTGTAGAGGGCTTAATTCCACCAACTGGGCAGTTTATGTCTTCAGACTGGTTGCTCCGTCTGTCACAATATATATATATATATATATATATATATATATATATATATATATATACTGTATACAGGGGGTATTAACAAATTATTACAGACTTCAAGTGCTAAGTACCGAATACAAAAACAACTTCACTTTATTCTATAATTAAAAATTAATGATTTAAAGGACATAAAGTAAAATAGTCAGTGTCGTCAAAGCATGTGTTATAACCCAAACACTGGCATTGGTCGGCATTACAAAGGTATTGCCTAATGTTATTTAATTAATTATACAGTCGTAAACATTAATTCAAATACAAACTTATTTGAAGTATTTTTGGGCTGAATTGAATCTCATTACTAATTCTTACTGAACATTTGTATTTCAGAGATTCGATTAATTAGGTCGAGACTTCAAAATCGATCAGAATCAATTACCACTACTGTACATGGTCATTACAGTGTAATAAGAGGAGATTAATTGAAATAATTGTAATTACCACCAACTGATATAATACATAAATCAATCATACCTAATATTTTTAATCTTTGAATCTTTATGCCGAGTCGAGTCGTAAAACCTTTCTGTGAGTTTCATTCAAAATAGGAACAATCAGCCCCCAATGCATCTATGAATCAAGAACTATGCTTCATAAACGATTGATTACCTTCTGCTACGTTTGGATATCCGACCCAGACTACGGCATCAGCATTATACCATGTGACCAGAGTTGAAAATGTTACATATTTGTATACGCTAATCTGTTTCACATAATTATTATTTTTCTGCTAACCACATAAAATCGTCACCATATTCTAAGATACTTTGATTTCATAATTACTAATGTGTGAATAGGTAAACATATATTTTCCCTTTAGTTAAGTCCATAGTAGACATGTTTATCATGTATCAATTATTTAGTGCTTCATTTGTAACCCTGTTTTGCTACATTTCTAAATAAGCATATATGTCATTAATAACACATTTCTGGGAAAATGTGATACAACATATGTTAATTTTCCATTTAGCAATGTGTTCGACATAGTCTGTAAAACAAAATTTAATATACCATATATATATATATATATATATATATTATATAATTATATATATATATATATATTATATATATATATATATATTTATGAAGAGGCTGTAGGCACCACCCTTGTGTTCATAGAATTGTTTAAAAATGTTTGCCTAGCATAAACTTTCAACACACGTTTCCACAATAGAAAGTTACATACATTAACGGATTACATCGACACACAGATCCTTAACACGCAGTCCGAACTTATTATAATAATTAACAGGTACTAATGAGTAGAATTGTATAGGCTGAAGAAGAATAAGAAACCAAGTTAATATAATGCTTTATACCCTCTTCCAAATAACTAGGCCATAAATCGTGAAACATAACCTCTGTAACTGATAAAGGTCTAAAGCTTATGGGCTGTGAATTTCCACACCTCTTCTTCGGCTGAGTCATTCCAATTGGTAGAAATATTAGCTCATTTACTCAAGGTGTTTCCGATTTATATAGTTTATTGTTCAAAAGTTTGGAACATAGTATAGTTCCCTAACAATGTACCACACACCTTCATATTTGACAGTAAAGCTCCAATGGTAGTCAAAGAAAAAGACAAAATACAATAAGGATGCTTCCATCGGAAAAAATTAGGTTTCCATTACCTATAGAGTCTGACAACTGCAGTAAGTTCCTTAACCCGTCCAGCCCCGGCTAGTTTTGTAATGTTTGTTCACCAGAACCTGGCCGGTTTTCAAAAAATGGTTTTATTCCAGAAAGAATAGCGAATGGGTTAGGAATGAAGGAAAAACCATGAAAAACCGCTCAAAAAGCTTAAAGAATGGTCCTACAGAGCCCCCGAAAACGTATTTTACAAGAGTAAAAAATTGAAGGCAATTGCCCCAAAAAACCAGGTTATTGCGCGCTCACGCGCACGCACGTGAACTTTAAGAGTTTTCAACCATCGGCACGGTTGCGTGGGATACGTACACAGTTCCCATACAAATCTGAGCCCTCTTGAGTGGCTACACCTGAGGTTACGGTCGACGCAATTAGGGTGACGCGCCAGGCGCGTCTCTGGGGCTGTGCGTTACATACATCGCCGACGCATCAGGCGCGTCGCTGGGGCTGTACGGGTTAATGGCCACACATACAAGGTATAATTATGCCTTGTGTCTATTTGAGAGAGAGAGAGAGAGAGATCAGTTGTATACATAACATTCCAATATACGACCCTCATCTTTTCCCATTATCAGGGCCATTATAACTTTACCCCTTCCCAGCTTCCGGCTATACATCCCACACATTAGTCAGTGATGCTCTTTTATGTCGTGCTGTGTTATGTTGTGGTATTGGGTATGTTCTATATGCTGTGGTATCTTGTGGTATTGGGTTATGTTCTATATGCTGTGTTATGTTGTGGTATTGGGTTATGTTCTATATGCTGTGTTATGTTGTGCTGTGTTATGTTGTGGTATTGGGTTATGTTCTATATACTGTGTTATGTTGTGGTATTGGGTTATGTTCTATATTCTGTGTTAGGTTGTTCTGTGTTATGTTGTGGTATTGGGTAATGTTCTATATGCTGTGTTATATTGTGCTGTGTTATGTTGTGGTATTGGGTTATGTTCTATATGCTGTGTTATATTGTGCTGTGTTATGTTGTGGTTGGGTTGTTTTATATACTGTGTTATATTGTGTTGTGTTATGCTGTGGTATTGGGTTATGTTCTATATGCTGTGTTAGGTTGTTCTGTGTTATGTTGTGGTATTGGGTTATGTTCTATATGCTGTGTTATATTGTGCTGTGTTATGTTGTGGTATTGGGTTATGTTCTATATGCTGTGTTATATTGTGCTGTGTTATGTTGTGGTATTGGGTTATGTTATATATGCTGTGGTATGTTGTGGTATTGGGTTATGTTCTATATGCTGTGTTATATTGTGCTGTGTTATGTTGTGGGATTGGGTTATGTTCTATATGCTGTGTTATATTGAGCTGTATTATGTTGTGGTAGTGGGTTATGTTCTATATGCTGTGTTATATTGTGCTGTGTTATGTTGTGGTATTGGGTTATGTTCTATATGCTGTGTTAAATTGTGCTGTGTTAGGTTGTGGTATTGGGTTATCTTACATATCCTGTGTTATACTGTGCTGTATTATGTTGTGGTATTGGGTTATGTTCTATATGCTGTGTTAAATTGTGCTGTATTATGTTGTGGTAGTGGGTTATGTTTTATATGCTGTGTTATATTGTGCTGTGTTATGTTGTGGTATTGGGTTATGTTCTATATGCTGTGTTAAATTGTGCTGTGTTAGGTTGTGGTATTGGGTTATGTTCTATATGCTGTGTTAAATTGTGCTGTGTTAGGTTTTGGTAGTGGGTTATCTTCTATATGCTGTTATGTTGTGGTATTGTGTTATATACTATTCCACTTCAAATAAATAAATATATATATATATATATATATATATATATATATATATATATATATATATATATATATATATATATATATATATACAGGTATATATATATATATATATATATATATATGGATATATATATATATATATATATATATATATATATATATATATATATGCTGAGCTATGTTTACGCTATGCTATGCTATCATATCATGTTGTTCTTTGATATTTTATAATAATTTGGTATAGTATGTTCCGGTTTTCCTAAGCTATGTAATATTCAATATTGTCATATTGTCATTTTACGTGTCAGTGCTTTGATCTTCGTGAAAGAGAGCCAAATTAATGGTACGTTGATAAGGTATGTCTCGACACTCATAGCTTGAAGCAGTTTAAGTAATAAGATGAGGGAAAGACACCCTGAGGGGGAGAGTTCCAAAGTTAACTTGTTGAGTAGAAGAAAGATTTGAAAAAATGGTTCAGTCTTTGGTTGGAGGGTTGGCCAGCATATGGATGGCAATGTGGTGAAGCGCTGGTGCCACTAACTCTCCGTAAGGGAGTAGATATACACTGAGATAGATCTGCAGAACATTTATTATAATGATAGTCGAAAAGTGAGGGCTGTAGAAGAGATTGGAGAGAATGGATCAAATTAATAAGTGGAGGTGAATTGATGAGACAAAATGTTAATGCCTGATCCCTTTTGAGAAGTGTGGTATGGGTGGAACCCCATCACATGCGAACAATGCTCCATGCATGGGGCACAGTGCCACTGCACAGAGCAAGAAGCTAAGTGGGGGTGAAGAATCCACAGAGACTGTTGAGCATACTTAACTTCTGGGAAACTGTTGTAGCAAGTTGGTAATATGATCTTTCCAAGAAAGGTCAGATGAAAAAGAAACACCAAGTTTATTAACCCCTTCTGTACCGGCGACGTCTTTTTATTTAATTTCAGCAACATTTAGACAATTTTATGAAGCTTAGAAAGGATATAGGGTAGGTAAAAAGATTATTTGAGATAGTCTGTAGCTTTTTAACGGATAGACTACCTTCCTAAGATGGGTAAAATCTTCTAATAGTTGCCAGAATGTAATGAGAAGGAAGTCACCGGTAGATACGGGGTTAAGAGAAGATGAAGGATTTATCTGTGTTTTGTTAATGAATACTGTAGAGGATTGCGACGAGTAGATGGAAAAATTAGGCTTGGTAAGCATTGAAAGTATCAAGATTCACTCTGCCCAAATCGGAAATAGTTCAAAAATCAGAGAATAGGTGTCCTATGATTTCATCAAGTGAGTTTTGTAGTAATTGAACGGCGGGTCGTTTTGGGAATCTAGATAGATAGTGTAAGGTTAGGTCAGCATATAAGGGGATAGAACATAAGGTACAGTTGAGAAGATCATTAGTGAATACAAGAAAGAGAACCGGAGTAAGAACAGAACCCTGAGGAACTCTGGAGTTGATAGGTTGAGGAAATGAGCGATGGCCGTCCACAACCGCAGTTTTGGAAAGGCAAGAAAGAACATTTAGGATATCTCCTAAACCCGATGTCTTTGTTTCATCAAGTAGTATTCATAGGAGTCTGGGAAAGCACAGTTTTCCGAAGTTCCCTCTGAGGAGGGACCCCCCCCCCCCTTTTAGCTATTGTTGTGCAGTTGTGGCACAACGTATATCTGTGACTGTGTTTTTTCTTGCTAAATGGTTTTGGATAATATATTTGTGATTATGATGTACTGTATATAAACATACGTGATTAATTGTAGTATTGTTTTGGATGTAACTACTACTGGTGTACATGTTTCAATTTTTGAGGAGCATATACACATCTAGATGTGTGTGAATTTTGTGTTTTGTCTGTGTTTGTTCGTTGTTCTGGCTTGTGTTTTGTGTTTTCCCTGTTCTTGTTCTGTCTTGAGTCGGCCACCCCCAAGACAATAAAAACTAACAAATAATAATATAGAGTATAATAGAAAATAAAAATAAAAATAGGAAAAGTGGGGATTGGGCCTGAGCATATACATACATACATACACACACACACACACACACACACACACACACACACACACACACACATACAGCTATCTTCATAAACTAAACGAACATTGTCCCTACAAATCACCCGTGTCTCGTGAACGATCCTTATTGGTCCAGAGTAATTATCGTCCCTTTGATAACACTGGTCCTGCTGCCATTATCAGTGTTATCAGACCCACACTAATTCCCCACCAGTCATCCACCCATCATTATACGGTTAACGTTCCATAATGTGATTCTGGTAGCTCAATCACTGGAACTCACCCTCACTAACTCTCTTCCACTCTCACTCTCACTCTCACTCTCATATATATATACTGTATATATACAGTATACATATATATATATATTACTACCCATCCGGAACCTCCAGAGGAGTATCCCTTATTCTTCAACAATACAAAAATCAATCCTTCATCTTCTCTCAATATTCTCGGTGTCTCTTTTTCTTCTGCTCTCACTTGGAAGGACCACATTGCCAGTCTTGCTAAGGCAGCCTCCCAGAAGCTGGGTGTGATCAACTGCCTCAAGGGGTTCTTTACCCCTGCACAGCCTCTTGCTCTGTACAGGGGCACAGTGCGTCCTTGTATTGAGAATTGTTCACATGTGTGGGGAAGATCCTCTCACACAGCACTCCTAGACAAGTAGAAAGGAAAGATTTTTGTATCATTAACTCCCGCCCACTCACCAACTCTCTGCAATCTCTCTCTCTCTTCTCCGGAATGTTGCATCTCTCTTGCTATTCTATCGCTACTACAATAATCAGTGTTCCTCAGAGCTTTCCCAGTGTATACAAACTCCTCTATGTAGGGTATGTAGTACCCATCTTGCAACACAATCCCTCCCCTACTTTGTGCAACTCTCCAACCCAAGAGTGAAACGCTATACTCAGACTTTCTTTTATTCAAATATTAAGCTTTGGAATTTTCTCCCAGATTCAGTCTTTCCCTCTTCCTATGACTAAAACTGCTTCAAACTCTGTGTGTCCAGGCATTTTAGCTCGAACGTCCCTTGATTTTGTCCCTGTCACTCTTTCAACTCTGGGGGAGGCACTCGCTGCAGGCAGTTACTGCCTTTTGTCTCCCTCATTCACATAGAAAAAAACAATATATATATATATACCGGGTATATATATATATATATATATATATATATATATATATATATGGGGGGGACCTTCCCCTGACGACCCCTCCAAATGTTCGGGACCACAGCCTGTTACTTTTTTGTTTATTTAATATTTGTTGTTCTTTGTTTTAATTCGAAGAATCTATTGTGAATTATTGAATAGGTTAACATTTTTGGAAATGTTGTAAAACCATATATATTGTTCTCGCTCTGCTTTTTAGTATATGATAATGTTAATTCATGTTTGTTCTTAACTTCAATCACTCCATATGAAATTAATGAAAGGAACCTACCCGTGACTCGTCAGCCTTGGTTGGCAACCTGTCTAGGGGAGTAAACCTGATACAAATCCGTACTGCTTACCTAAGGGTAAGGCAAGTTAGTGGATGGATTAGCCGAACACCACTGTAGAAAAATAGTGCTAACAAGATACACAGAGGGCCTCGGAGTCGGACGGATCCTAAATTGAGTGGTCAATCCGGTAAGTCCTTCACTAAACTGGCTCGGGTTGTCCCTCTCACAGGGAATAGGTCCGATTGGGGGCATTCTGTGTATGGCCACCCTCGTAAAGGGAGTAAGGCGTCCGGCAATAGATAGATAGATAGACCTACCCGTCATATTTCTCAAACTACTGTGTCTTCTTTAAACATATTATACTCACTCAACAAGCCAGATACATCTCCGATCACGTATTCCACAACATTAACACCACACACAAATGCACAGACTTAAAAACAGAAGCACGCACAAACACACCACACACGAACACTATAAAACGCACACATAAACACCAACATAACAAAGCATACCCACCAAATAATTCAACACACTCACACATAGCCGAGAGGTGTAAGGCGCTGTGCGCTGTTCGCAAGGTCGAGGGTTCGATCCCCCACAATCCTAAAGGTTTTCTCTCTTAGGATTGCATCGTGGTTACTCCCTAGCCAAGCTGTTCAAGTATCAGCTAGCCTACACGTACTTCTCATCAATGCATCTGCGTATGTACTAGGGTGAGAATTTGGCACCTCACGGTCGCCAAAGGTGGAATGTGACCCCGTAGTTGTAGTTACGGTAGAATCAGCTTTGTACTGTACCTAGGTTATGATTTTCAGCCTCACAGCTGTAAATGAAAAATAAACCGACAGTTATTATTTATTATCACACATACACACACAAACCTTAACTTCCTCCAATCTCTGTCCTCTTAATACAGTTCCCTCTTACTACAATGTCATCAACACTATTCAGTTTAACTTAAGTCCGTCCCATCAAGCCCTCTATTTGTACTCTCTCTATATCTCTCTCTCTCTCTATCTCTCTCTCTCTCTCTCTCTCTCTCTCTCATTGACATTAGTTCCAGAGCAGTAGTTACCTTTCCAATTTTCCCTTACCCACTCTAAACTACTGTTTGAACACTTGATCCTCAGTGTTTTGGAGGACAAGCAGCCTAAATGGGTCACTAAACATGTTGTTGCTTGATTTCCTTTGTACTCCTTTGTACTCTCTTTCCTTTTCTCTCTCTCTCCGTTGGAGACACGCAGAGTACGAGGTCAGCTGATTGATTTAAAAACAATACTTAATGGGTTTGACAATGTGGATTATAGCTGAATGTTAAGCCTTAATGGGTTTGACAATGTGGATTATAGCTGAATGTTAAGCCTTAATGGGTTTGACAATGTGGATTATAGCTGAATGTTAAGCCTTAATGGGTTTGACAATGTGGATTATAGCTGAATGTTAAGCCTTAATGGGTTTGACAATGTGGATTATAGCTGAATGTTAAGCCTTAATGGGTTTGACAATGTGGATAGCTGAATGTTAAGCCTTAATGGGTTTGACAATGTGGATTATAGCTGAATGTTAAGCCTTAATGGGTTTGACAATGTGGTTTATAGCTGAATGTTAAGCCTTAATGAGTTTGACAATGTGGATTATAGCTGAATGTTAAGCCTTAATGGGTTTGACAATGTGGATTATAACTGAATGTTAAGCCTTAATGGATTTCACAATGTGGATTATAGCTGAATGTTAATCCTTAATGGGTTTGACAATGTGGATTATAGCTGAATGTTAAGCCTTAATGGGTTTTGACAATGTGGATTATAGCTGAATGTTAAGCCTTAATGGATTTCACAATGTGGATTATAGCTGAATGTTAAGCCTTAATGGGTTTGACAATGTGGATTATAGCTGAATGTTAAGCCTTAATGGGTTTGACAATGTGGATTATAGCTGAATGTTAAGCCTTAATGGGTTTGACAATGTGGATTATAGCTGAATGTTAAGCCTTAATGGGTTTGACAATGTGGATTATAGCTGAATGTTAAGCCTTAATGGATTTCACAATGTGGATTATAGCTGAATGTTAAGCCTTAATGGGTTTGACAATGTGGATTATAGCTGAATGTTAAGCCTTAATGGGTTTGACAATGTGGATTATAGCTGAATGTTAAGCCTTAATGGATTTGACAATGTGGATTATAGCTGAATGTTAAGCCTTAATGGGTTTGACAATGTGGATTATAGCTGAATGTTAAGCCTTAATGGGTTTGACAATGTGGATTATAGCTGAATGTTAAGCCTTAATGGGTTTGACAATGTGGATTATAGCTGAATGTTAAGCCTTAATGGGTTTGACAATGTGGATTATATCTGAATGTTAAGCCTTAATGGGTTTGACAATGTGGATTATAGCTGAATGTTAAGCCTTAATGGGTTTGACAATGTGGATTATAGCTGAATGTTAAGCCTTAATGGGTTTGACAATGTGGATTATAGCTGAATGTTAAGCCTTAATGGGTTTGACAATGTGGATTATAGCTGAATGTTAAGCCTTAATGGGTTTGACAATGTGGATTATAGCTGAATGTTAAGCCTTAATGGGTTTGACAATGTGGATTATAGCTGAATGTTAAGCCTTAATGGGTTTGACAATGTGGATTATAGCTGAATGTTAAGCCTTAATGGTTTTGACAATGTGGATTATAGCTGAATGTTAAGCCTTAATGGGTTTGACAATGTGGATTATAGCTGAATGTTAAGCCTTAATGGGTTTGACAATGTGGTTTATAGCTGAATGTTAAGCCTTAATAGGTTTGACAATGTGGATTATAGCTGAATGTTAAGCCTTAATGGGTTTGACAATGTGGATTATAGCTGAATGTTAAGCCTTAATGGGTTTGACAATGTGGATTATAGCTGAATGTTAAGCCTTAATGGGTTTGACAATGTGGATTATAGCTGAATGTTAAGCCTTAATGGGTTTGACAATGTGGATTATATCTGAATGTTAAGCCTTAATGGGTTTGACAATGTGGATTATAGCTGAATGTTAAGCCTTAATGGGTTTGACAATGTGGATTATAGCTGAATGTTAAGCCTTAATGGGTTTGACAATGTGGATTATAGCTGAATGTTAAGCCTTAATGGGTTTGACAATGTGGATTATAGCTGAATGTTAAGCCTTAATGGGTTTGACAATGTGGATTATAGCTGAATATTAAGCCTTAATGGGTTTGACAATGTGGATTATAGCTGAATGTTAAGCCTTAATGGATTTGACAATGTGGATTATAGCTGAATGTTAAGCCTTAATGGGTTTGACAATGTGGATTATAGCTGAATGTTAAGCCTTAATGGGTTTGACAATGTGGATTATAGCTGAATGTTAAGCCTTAATGGGTTTGACAATGTGGATTATAGCTGAATGTTAAGCCTTAATGGGTTTGACAATGTGGATTATAGCTGAATGTTAAGCCTTAATGGGTTTGACAATGTGGATTATAGCTGAATGTTAAGCCTTAATGGGTTTGACAATGTGGATTATAGCTGAATGTTAAGCCTTAATGGGTTTGACAATGTGGATTATAGCTGAATGTTAAGCCTTAATGGGTTTGACAATGTGGATTATAGCTGAATGTTAAGCCTTAATGGGTTTGACAATGTGGATTATAGCTGAATGTTAAGCCTTAATGGGTTTGACAATGTGGATTATAGCTGAATGTTAAGCCTTAATATCAATACAACACGCAACCATGACTGGGAATTAGCATTGAAATGGTTGAGCACTGGTATTTGTGGACATTTGTTCACATGTAAGATATGTTCTACCTTGAACAAACTTCCCTCCAAAGTTGCAAACAGTTCTTCAGTATTGCAATTCAAGATAAGAGTAGATAGTAAAGTGTATTGCACAATCTGTAATGAGCATAGTGCACTAACCAGTATCTCTCCTTCCACTTCGATATGTCCCTGGAATGGACCGCAAGGTCTCTGAGATACCAACTGTTCATTGTAGTGCTCTCTCTCCCTCAAACACACACACACACATACACACACGTTCCCTTGTGGACATAAAGAGTCAACCCCCTAGAACTTTTAATGATTGTACCTCTCTGGCATATCTTGCTCTCTATTACTCTTTCTCTCTCTCTCTCTCTCTCTCTCTCTCTCTCTCTCTCTCTCTCTCTCTCTCTCTCTCTCTCTCTTTGTTACTCTGAAAAGGAGAATTGTCCAAATAACCTTTCATTATTTAATCCTGTATTAATGACAACTTTCGTGTATCTGGTGTGACGTTAACCACTCCGTTAGAATCGCATGGCTTGTCCTACAGTGACTCGCTAGGATCGCCAGGGCAGTGGATGGGACTACAGTTTATGTATTAGAGTGTGCTTTATTTCATATGAAAGCTTGTGTCATGGGCAGTCCAGAAAGGCTCTTTGTTTTCACCCATGTCAAGGCTTTATATATTTAATTGTAAAGTATATGTTTTATCATTAACTAGTAATGATGGGATCTGGGAGAGAGAGAGAGAGTAGAACAGAGTGAGAGGGGGGCGCGCAGTGTTTTCGCCCCGCTCGATGACGTCACGGCTGGCTGCCTCGTGGGGGTTGGTTGAGAGAGGTCCTTACCATGCTGCTAGCTCCCTTGCTAGTGGCTAGAGGACTTGTAACCACTTTTGTCCCACGCGGCTCGAGCTAGTGCGAGTATATATACAGTTCCTCGCCACTCTCTCCCTCAGATCTGGTTTCTAGAACGTATCTATCTCATCCCTTGCTACCTGTCCCCGCTCTGCACCTGAGAATCTTTTCCTCTGCCTACCTCTCTCTTTTTAATATCTTTCACCACCTTTTATTAATATTATATCCCCTCTGGTTAACTCTGCAAAATCAGCTTCATGCTGGCCAGTTGTATTGTGCGTTAAGGTCTGATATAACCCATGTATGTTAGTTGTTAAGATAAGTTGATCACGAAGCATTGGTTAGCATTCATATTGTTTAGTACTGCTTCCTTTAATTATTAGTGTTCTGCTGGATTAGATAATGCTAGACTAGGGGTCTGATATTATAAGGTATTGTTTCCTATGAGTGCTGGCTTTAGTTAAAAGCTGCACGACATACCTGAGAACTGGAGTTGATTGGGTAAATTCTAGTCTGTGTGCCATTGAGAATAGAGCATGCACGAATGAGGGCTTTTTGCCTATACCATTCTGCACTGTTCTAGTCTCGATTGTTTGTCTTTGAGGTACGCCAGGAGAACGCTTAATACTTTGGTATTAAGGTTTCTCAAGAGAGCTACCCTTCACTATAACGTAATATTTGACGCACAGACTTGAGATTTGTACTAGGCTATGCGGCATGCCATGCGCACCAGTATCTCGCATCATTGACTCTAGCTAGACTTTATCAATCATAGTAGACATTAAGTATATTAACCTAATTACTCTTTTTTATGCATACCCATTTATTATTACACAAGCATTTCGCAGCCTAGTTTGATGTATGGAGACACAAACGACTTAGGCTTTTTGTTGATAGGAATACTGCATTGTCGTGGCGATTATTATTGTTGTAGTGTTTAGGATATTCTTGGCTCCGACGGCATTATATATTCTGCCTTTTTGTGTGCATAGCCTGCACGAGCATTGTTCCGCTGCCTGCCTTTTTGGGTTCCATTTCCGATACGAGCATCTTTATAGCATCTAACATTTAAAGAAGATTCCTTGTTAGTGTTGAAGGACTTTAGTGCACTTTCTTTCATGCAGGAGTGCCTGACATTTATTGATTAAAGTAACGTAAGCTGTAACTTCTCTAACCACCTTACTTTGCATACCATAACCAAGCACCTTCGGTTATAGGTAGTAATAGGCTGTTTTCACATAACATTAAGCCTAGAGTAGACGCACATTTATTGAGAGTTTGATAGCCTATTATTGCATATAGAACTCTGTAGAGTATTTGTGTTCTTTGTTCACTGGGAATATACATCAGAGGTTGGATCTAGCACTTTCCGTTGTAGCATTTATGCCATTACTAGTCCAATGAATAAGAGCCCTGATATATTTAAACCTCAGTCGTAACACTGGGTATAAGTAAGTTGGACCCCAAAACATGCAATAATAATGTAGGATTCTGATTGACAGAAAGTATGGTGAATTGTATTTCCTGTACTGTACTTCTAGGTTGTATTACAGGAGATGAAACAGTTTCAATATTGATGGATAGCGACGCAAGTTTGATGAAACACACCATTTATTTTGCAACCAGGTGTTAAACGTTTGAAATAAGATACCATGAGATAAAAAGTGATTGTGAGACCGTATCTACTTTCATAATAGGCTTCGATAATGTTACGCAATCAAATCCTCACCTACTGTTTTGTGCTATGCATAAGAAAGAGACAACATGCAGGTTGCATGTAAAGAGTGTCTCCTTCAAAGCCAAAAGACTGACAGACCCAAATTCAAGGTCAAAATGCCTGGACACACGAAGTTTAAAACAGTTTAACTCATAGTAGCAAGGAATTATTGATTGAGGGACTTCGTAATTATAGGAGACAAAGCCAAGGCAAGTAAGTCATTTACTCAATATTATACGTACTACTTATTGTTTTCTGGGGAGATGGTTCCCTTTGTGTGCCTTCCAAACCCCCCTCTCCATCATGTTTAGCCCCATTAGTTTTCACATTTTAAGACGTTCGTTCTGATAGATAGTTTGGCGATTTTAAGACCGTTCATCCTATTTCTTTGTCATTTTAAGACCTATGTGTCGATTTTTTCCTGGCGAGCGATACCAAGCCTGTACTTTTAGGAGGAACCGGCCTTTTGCCGATATAT
>CM064512.1:26016272-26026272 GCA_032716605.1 Paralithodes platypus
CACTACCCGTCAGGAACCTCCAGAGGACTATCCCTTATTCTTCAACAATACAAAAATCAACCCTTCATCTTCTCTCAACGTTCTCTGTGTCTCTTTTTTTCTGCTCTCACTTGGAAGGACCATATTACCAGTCTCGCTAATTCAGCCTCCCAGAAACTGGGTGTGCTCAACCGCCTCAAGGGGTTCTTTACCCCTGCACAGCTTCTTGCTCCGTACAGGGGCACAGTGCGTCCTTGTATTAAGTATTGTTCACATGTGTGGGGAGGATCCTCTCACACCGCACTCCTAGATAAAGTAGAAAGGAAAGCCTTTCGTATCATTAACTCCCATCTACTCACCAACTCTCTGCAATCTCTCTCTCTTTGCCGCAATGTTGCATCTCTCGCTATTCTATCGCTACTACAATAATCACTGTTCCTCGGAGATTTCCCAGTGTATAACACCTCCTCTACTTGCAACACAATCCCACCCATACTCTGTGCAACTCTCCAACCCAAGAGTGAAAAGCTATTCTCAGACTGTCTTCTATTCAGCTGCTGAGCTCTGGAACTCTCTCCCAGAATAAGCCTTTCCCTCTTCCTATTACTTAAATTGCTTCAAACTCCGTGTGTCCAGGCATTTTAGCTCGAACGTCCCTTGATGTTGGCCCTGTCACTCTTTCAAATCTGGGGGAGGCACTCGCTGAAGGCAGTTATGCCTTTTGTCTCCTTCATTCACATAGAAAAACAAAATCGAGATAAAAATTAGTGTTTCAAATCCAGGAGGGTATATTCATCATGTTAGCCAATATATACGGAATAAATCATCATATTACTAAAATGGATGATAATTTAATTTTCATATTATAGCCTCTTCTGTTCACTTATGTTTACAGGCTCTTCTGAATCTGTAAAATTTACCCTATACACACTTCTATCTTATCAGCCTTTTTCTTTTGTAACTTGGAATTTAAATATCTTCGTTGTGATTTTCAGTTTTGGTCATCTTTTATCGCTGTTATGTTTGGCCATGATGTTGTCATTGCCGCACAACTCGATTCTTTATTTCTTTATTCTGATTGATCTCAGTTTCTACCCAATTATTATTATGCAATTAACACTCAAGCTGCAGGGCCAGACATATGTCTTGTGAGAGAACCATGGCCACCCCTGCGGTGCCCGACATATGTCGCAATGGATGTTGAGCACATTATCGGCTCTGAGAGAGAGTCCACGCGTTGGGAGGACGATAGGCGGGCTCTGACCACTCGGCACGGACCCAGTGCCGTGACTGACGTAACCTCTGCACCATTCCACACCCAAGGCCTCGTGAGACCAAGAAAGAACTCGGGAAATTACCGTATTTTAGGGCTTTTCCCCTCGTGTTAGGCGATCGCTACAGGATAACCCGCAGTCGTACAAGGATGATTCAGGTATCATTGGAAAGCTCTATTATCGCCCTTTCATGGATATATAATTGTATTACGTTCTGGCTCTTGTTTATGCATGAAAAGGAGCATGGAATGAAGCTCGTTTAGGGTAAATTTGTCCGCCTGGCAGGTAGTAGAAGTTACAAACATCCCCGTTGGTTAAGAGTTAATATCTTTCATTTTTGCTTTTTATATAATGTTTTTTCTGTTAAAGACTTGTAACATCCGTACCGACCGGATGTCATGTGACCAGACCAACCTGTTGAATGTGACTTTACAACTGCAACCTCGTGGCAACGACTCAGCCCTGCCTATGTGACGAGAGAGAGAGAGAAAGAGAGAAAGAGAGAGGGAGAGAGTAGCCCGGCTACATTCTGCATTCTTGGCATTCCTCGCTTCCCGCCAAAACTGCGTGTGAAGGGCGGGGCCGCTGTGACGTAGTGAGCAGCCCCCCTTCCCCCCTCCTACTGCACACCTCTGATTGGACCACCACACCTGCCTTTCACCTGTAATTGGTCGACGTGAGCTGCCTGGCCCCTATTGGATTAGGCACCTGTTTCCTGACTTCTGATTGGATTAGCGTGGACAGGGAAGGGTATAAATAGCCTGATATTTGATAATTCAAACCAGTACATTCTTGGCTGGGGAGAAAAGCAGTGTGTTGGGGAGACGAGACAGACTTCAAAGGCTTGTATAATAGGTGTTATTATATGTTAAGAAGCGTCCTGAGCGACCACTTACTCGTTAGTTAGGGATTATTCGTGACTGTTCATTAACCAGAGGTTTGTCGGAAACATACACTCATTTGATTTAAGTTTTTGTGATTGGAGAAACATATATGTTGGAGTGGTGATTACTTTTGGTGATTAGAAATAATGTTTGATGTAGAGATAATTTGTGATTGAATCTTGAATACTTTACCTGTTAACACTTAACTGACTTGATGTAAAGCTATTGTTAGTAGTAATAGGCATTGTAAAAGTCCTATAAATTGTATTGGCCACTTAAGCCTACTAAGCTTGAATTTTTACTTTAGTGAAATCAGAACGTATGCAAAAGATCCTGAAATCTATATCTTTCATTGCTTATAATTGTAAAATACCTTATTTATGTTTATAAATACAATTCCATTTTATATGTGACTTTGTAATATTCCTTACCATCTTTTATTAAGTCATGAAAAAATAAGATAAATTATTAAAGAGATAATAATACTAAAATAAGAGAATAACGAGATAAGAGAGAGCTAACTTTAATAGTTTACGTTCTTTTGGCCTTCAGCTGTTTGCTACACTTTCATATTAACTGTTCTATCTTTATTTATTTAGTTAACCACTTTTGAATCAAGATACGTAACAGACTTAACAATGTTACCATTGTTTTGTTTGCAAAAATTGTCCTGTCAATTCCTTCTATGTTATTGAAGTACCGGGGCCTGAAAAACAAGAACTAAAGGCTAACAAGAAAGTGCTCTTGTACCATCAAATCAATCAGTGCCGCATCACCAGTATATCCAACAGACCTTGGACCACCGGAAATCCTTTCATCACAGACACCGCTCAAATCAGGTCGGGTCATAGAGCACGCAACAACCCCCTTCCCGTGAGGGAAAACGCGGAAGACCCCCTTTCCAGGGGAAAGGTCGCAGAGGTACCAACCCCCACACCAGGTGTACTAACAGACGCACCATTAAATCTCTACCAAAAGCAGGACCTACCCTACCCCCAACTAAGCCTACAGCCAGACCTGCAATACTCAGAAGAGATGTTTATGCAAATTCGCCACCAACAGCCGCAGTATTCATCAATGTGTTACTACCAACGAGAGCCAAATAATGACTAATAAGTGATAAAACAATTAGAAATAAAGGACCAACCGAACTATAAAAATACCTACATCCAACAGAGAAAATATCTAATTGACCTAACATCAAAAATAATATTTTCATTAACCCCATAGACCATCTCCAACCCTCAAGTGTTAAATAATAATTACCAGATATATAAGCCATTCCAGGGAAATAACTCTTGTATTTTTAATACGAATAACAAGTGAGTAATAAATCAAAAACCTCTTTTTACCAGACCCCTGCTGCCCTGAAACGCTCGTCACTTAACCCCATCCAAAAAGCGAATAGGACCTCAACCAAATCAGAGAAAGTTAGACAAAACTTGCTGGGTTATAGGGTCGAATGCTTCTCCTCAGGGTGAAACCATTCAGCTCGTAGCCAAAAAGGTTCGGTGCAAGACTTCCGTAGGGTTTAGCCATTATCCCCTTAAAACTTGCTAGTGTGGCAATTAGACAGTCGACTACTTCCTCCTAAAAATTGGAAGGACGATTTTGGCCAATAATCAACTTAGTGTGGCGATTAGACAGTCAACTACTTCCTCCTAAAACGGGAAGAATGATTTCGGCCTATAATAACTTAGTGTGGCGATTAGACTGTCGACTACTTCTTCCTAAAAACTTGAAGTACGATTATAGCCTATAATCGAATTAGACTAGTGATCAGAAACTTTCCATGGTTAACCTTGGATCATTGGAGGCTCTGAATCGAGAAGTGCAAATAAGTGTGTTGAATTGTGACCCCAAAGAGAAGACGTAGGAGAGAGCGTGTCACTTACCTGGACTGTGTGGATACTATGACATTGCCCCTTGGTCAAACCGGAAGGGACAACTGACCTCCTGACCTCGTGTGCACCAGACTCTCTACGGCTCCTTCCCTCTCTGCTCAAATCCTTTAAGTGAATATTGTTTGTAAAGTGTTTTGGAGATTGAAATCAGGGTTAATTAGATATATTATTAAGATTCACCTTAAAGTAAACTCTGAAGATTTTCCATTCTTCACTCCGCCCAGACATTCTTAGCTCGATTAAGAGAGATCATTTACACTTCTATCTACGGGATAAATATATATATATAATTCTTCGAGTACAGGTTCCTGTATTCTTCTGAGGGATAATATAGTTATTTGTTCATGAATATATACATGCACATTACACGTAAAGCTTAGTGAACTCTTACTTTGATTTTACCTCTATGCTAAATCATCGGCAGGGTACGTAAGAGCTAGATAAGTTGTTCACAGAGTTTTAATCCTCAGTCTCTCTATTTGACTATCATTAATTATCACGCTGCATTTGTGTATTGTCCTATTTTGTGTTAATTCTAAACTCTATATTTAACGTTGTATAAATCATCCACCCGGCGAGGATATTCTCAGTCTTTCAGGTATGAATATTGTATTTGATTTAATTATTTATGAACCTAGATTCATTCCTTTGACTCTTCGAGTTATTTGAGTTAATTCTCTTATCCACATTGCCTTAAAAGTTAATCGCAGATCAAATACCACCTTAACTTCCATATTCTCAGTACTGACTGTATGACAACGCAATAACTAATATTTACCTTAAAGCGCACAACTACCTCGCTTACGCCAAACCCCTTCACGGTGTTATTTATTGTTTGAGACAAGACCTCTCTGTGTACTCTTGTTCTACATTTACGATAGGACAGTCCATCAGCATTTATTTGCACTATTATATATGCTTATCTAATTTTCCACAGGACATTGACTATCCTAAGTTAATTATTTTTCTTTTATGATCCATGTCGAATGTTATTGCAGTGATTCCTTACCATAGAAGGTCTCACATTATTAAGTTGAATATTGCATTGTACCCTAGCCGTAAGGAATAAAACATGTGAAATTAAATGTTGTATTCTGTGTCATTGATTATTATTGTGCATGATTTGTAAGTTTGAAGCTCGATACACTCCAGTGAGAGTGTTAAGATTCCCCATTCTTTCCTAAGGTGGAAAAAGCGGAATCACTATAAAGCGCGTAAAATTATAACGTTGCATAACAGTTATGCATGAACTTCCTTTCTAACTTGTCTTTTCCTTTGCCTATAATGACTGCGTTATTGTAAATTGCATAGATGTACCCTTTACCTCATTTCATTATTCAACCTTCTTGTCCTTCCGTCATTAATTTTTACGGTAAAAAAATACACACTTTAAATAAACATATAATGGCTTTCGGCTTTCAACTGACATGTCAGATGTATATACTTTACGTTATTATTATTATTTTGTTTTACTGCTGAAATGTGTATAATCCTTGTTGTAGAACAGCCGTTTCATGTAGGAGAATCATTGAAAAATGAAGATAATCGATGGTTATTTTTCAATATCAAAATACTAATACACTTACATGTAATCTGCTTTGAGCACGAACAGCAAGGCTATGCCGATATAATACAAATAGTGTTGTATCTAAACGTAAAAATTATAATAATTATAAATAATACAAAATACAATATAGCTTTACTTCATCATATGGATGACACTTTTTACTATATCAATATATCCTATTGACATTAATGAAATGCCGAATGAGTGAAGATCGCTTTAAATTATTACTATAACATAAAATATTATTATGGCTCCTTTATATAATGCTTCCTTCTTTGTTGACATTAATCCTATCAAACTATACAGTATATTCCCATGAATACCAGGTACTGGGAGTGTTTTATGTTACACCCGATAATTGAAAAGGTCACTTTATAAGATCTAATTAACTCTCTGAGGATGGATGACGCACTTCTGTTATGCTATGGCTATTATTAGACGATCTTATTCATATTAGGAAGAATGAATGGAAGTCAGAGGGTTGATGGAGATTGTCTTTACCATTTTATTTCCTACATAGCCTTCCTACGTTGTATATAATCGTCTAATGATAGGCAGAATAAACTGTCAAAATGCATCATAAATTTCAAGTGGTTAAACTGTATAATACAAAAGATAAGAATACACTAAAAACAGATAATAATTCAGTTGAAGGACTAACTGCCGCCACCTTGCGCTCGTCATGTGATTACCTTTATCAATGTCATAGCTGCCAAGCAGGGTAGATTGGAAGCACCTTGCTAACTTTCAAATTATGAGAAGACTAGCACAAGGGACAATGTATTAGAATATAATAATAATGTCGACTTAAAACATTATAATCGTTATATATCTACAAACTAAAACCATCCCTTCTCAGCAGTCCCTCTTATTACACTTTAGATCCCGATTGTGCTGTAGTTTCTGTTAATCTTAATGTTGTTTGTACTTTCATTTCTTAGGTTTATGATTACAATGTAATTGGGCTTAACAAATTACATTGGAATAATCTTAGTGATAGTTACCTTTTCTATGATAACACTGGTGTTTCCTGTGTGTTAAATTTCAACTTGTTCTAATATATTACTTTACGTAATCAAATTTTGTATTTCAATTGTAAATTTTAGTTTTATATTTTAGATATCAGTGATGTCATTATCTAATGACGAAACGTCTGTCACACATAAATATGGCATTATTCGAAAATGCGCTGGTTCCAATATTCCTTCTAAAATGTCGGTTACCTACGAAAAAACCCAGCTCGGAAGGTGAATAAGGTTAAACTTCGGCACTTGAAAGTAGGCTAACATATTGCTTAGTAGTAAACAAATAAAACATATATATAGTACACAGGAAAGAATAAGTATAACTACCCAATTAATATTACTTTGGACTTGGTTTCTGTAGATACATGTTTATTAAGATTTTCAGTAATCTGGTGCCTTTTATTATACTGTATTGGTCTTGCTTACACTAGACAGTTTTATGTATATTACGAGTGTACAGTTTGCCGCACATATTCCATTTCTCAACCATCCCAGCAAATCGTAACTTGGCAGAACCGCACCCACCTCCCCAACCCCCCTCCCTCATTCCACCTCCTACCAATAGTGGAAGGGAAGGAGGTGGAGCGAGGGAGGGGGGTTGGGGAAGTGGGTGCAGTTCTGCCAAATCACGACCCCAACGGAATAGAATATGTGCGGCAAACTCTACCAAAGTCCACGCAATAAAATTAGAACATGCTATACAATTTATACTTTTACCTCCAAGAGACCTGGTCTGTGCTTGACTAAATCATCCAATAATTGCCCGAATAAAATTGGTTAATGAGTCTTGGTATAATAAATGTGTCAATAATAAATGTATAAATATATTTAATGACATTGATCATTCATCCGTGATAAAATGACATTTTGAAACCACGTTCATGATCATATAAATAATAATTAAATTTATCGTACTATACTTTAACTTTTTGTATTGTAATTCTGCTATGATAATATATAAATTATCCCATCTCTCTTTTTACAGTCCCTTACAATCTGATGTATCCTGATGATACAACACCAAAATATTTATCATATACTGTATGTAGTTAAAGGTTGGATGCAAATATACAGTACTCCTATATTTAATAGTGTTAAAATAAACCAATTGAATGCATAGAAGACTAATGTAAGTAAGATCAGGAATAACACATGCTAAGATCATTATGTGGCTGCCCAGCCCAGTTCCATGACATCACCAGCAGTGGTGTCACAAATCAACACATCGCCGGATATGTCCCTGGAGAGTTTACAGCAGCAAATTCTGCGGGCGGTACCTCTCCTCACTCTTTTACCCACAACCCCATGGCGAGAAGGACCTACCAGGACCTACCAACGCCGTGCTCTCTTTCCACGCAACACAACAGAGCCCGGCGCCAATTAAAACCGAGATATGAAGGCAGCAGGACCAGCAGGAGGTATCTCACTTTTCCCTCCCTGAGATCACGAGTGCTTTTTGTCCTCAAGGGTGTTTTTCGGCCCCAGAAGTGTTGTTCGACCTCACCAGTCCATTGGGCCTGACCTTGAGTGTTTTACGGCCCCACAGAGCGCTTTTGGCCTCGAACCCCTTTACAAGCTAAAATAGGATAAGGAGATAAATTAAGCGACGGACGTGTAAACCTAACTTCAACTTGGCTATCAGGTCCCTGCTAACGTAAATATATATTAAGTACCATTGCTAGAACACACGTATGCCCTATCATTAATTTTGCTAATTTCACTTATATCTAACTATCTATCTATCTATATATATATATATATACCGGTATCTATCTCTATATATATATATATATATATATATATATATATATATATATATATTTATATATATACCAGTATGTATATATATGCAGTATATATATATATATATATATATATATATATATATATATATATATATATATATATATATATATATATATATATATATATATATATATATATATATATATATATATAATAAGTCACACGTCTGATTGGGCACTCAGTCACCAGACCGCTGCATATACAGTATATAGGTTGAAGTAAGCCTCACACGAACGCTACACTAGAATCAAGCTCTTGACCCCCCCCCCTCACACATATTATATATAGATACATTCTGTACATACTTATTCCTATCGTCTCAAGATACTGTATATACCTTTGTATGTTCTTGTATTATGAATTTATGATGTACTTGTGTTTACCCATTTGTATGCAAAAGTATAATAATCCATGCTATTCACTCGCTGTAGCTTGCATTAATATAATAACCTATAAGACTTGAACACACACCATTATATTAAGTGTGTGTGTGTCATTGTGTGTGCCCGTGTGCGTGTGCGAGTGTAAGAGATAAAATACTGTGGTTGTGAGTGTGGTATTGAACACTCCCTCACACACACACTTGGCACCAGCAACACATAAACACTCAACATCTATTAATTAGGCAAAGTGGCCTCCACGCTCGTCTGCAAACACCCCCTTCCCCCACACCCTCCAACCCTTCTCCACACGCATGTAGATCATTAAGCATGTACACACACACACACACACACACACACACACACACACAAACACCTAGTATTCTAAGCTTATATACCTAGGTGTTTATAAATCTTTAGAAACGATTTCATTGAGTGTGTGTGTGTGTGTGTATGTGTGCTGTTCTTTAGTTTATAAGCATATACTGTATGGCTCTTCAATGAATTATGTGTATTTAACTCCCTCCGACATATTATGTTCCAATAAGTCCAAGGAGGCGCTTGACAAGTATTTTGGGTCTTGAATTTGGCTCATGAGTGTTGTCGAAGCCTTATATTTTTCGCGATTTCCATCCACCAGAATGCGGTTTATTGTGATGTATCATATATCAATGGAAAGAGGAATATTTATAGTACATGATAAAATAAAAAAAAATGTAAATAAATCGAAATATGAAAGTGTAAATGAGTCCGGAATACAATTATTTCCCATGCAATTGTCTTCACACCGTCCTAGCTCTAAATTGTGAGTGATGACCATATATTTTTGTTTGCTCAAATAATAGTATTTTTTCTCCTCTTTCCAAATCTGAAAACAGAAATTGTTTATCTTCAATTGTTCTCAAGCAGTGACCGAAAAAAAAAAATATGATTTTGATTTATATGGTTTATAACATTTTCAATTTATTTCGTTGCTACGAAGTGTATGGTTTTAAATTTAGGCTGTATGAATACGGCAAATAATGCTGATGAGTATAAAACAAACTAGAAGTTCCTAGGACAAATACTTTTTGCGCTATGAATATTTGAAATGAAGAGCCAAAATGCGAATATTTACGCTTCACCCATCTCTGTTCCGGCGATGCTAGCCGGGTTCCGAGCTGTTCCCCACCTCGTGGTTG